>VSMD01078913.1:0-28823 GCA_008750895.1 Mirza zaza
TTTTTTTGAGACAGAGTCTCACTTTATTGCCCAGGCTAGATTGAGTGCCGTGGCGTCAGCCTAGCTCACAGCAACCTCAAACTCCTGGGCTCAAGCAATGCTGCTGCCTCAGCCTCCCAAGTAGCTGGGACTACAGGCATGTGCCACCATGCCCGGCTAATTTTTTCTATATATATTAGTTGGCCAATTAATTTCTTTCTATTTATAGTAGAGATGGGGTCTCGCTCTTGCTCAGGCTGGTCTCGAACTCCTGAGCTCAAAGGATCTGCCCACCTCGGCCTCCCAGAGAGCTAGGATTACAGACTTGAGCCACCTCGCCCGGCCAGTATACCATAACTTATTGTTGACTATAGTCACTTTGTTGTGCTATCGAGATTTGTTCATTCTATTAATATCTAACTAATGATATTTTTGCACCCATTAAACCCCTCGTCCTGCTACCTTTCTCAGCCTCTGTTAACCATCATTCTACTCTCTGTCTCCATGAGGTCAATTGTTTTTTATATTTAGCTCCCACACGTGAATGACGACATGTGAGATTTATCTTTCTGCGCTTGGCTGATTTCACTTAAGATAATGACATCCAGTTCCATCCATGTTGTCGCACATGGGAGGATTCCATTTATTGTGGCTGTATAATATTCCATCGTGTACATGTACCATGATTTCTTTATCCATTCATCTGTTGATGGACACTTAGTTTGTTTCCATATTTTGGCTATTGCGCAGCAATAATCATGAGCGTGCAGATATCTTTTTGATATACCGAATTGACATCCTTTGGTTATATACCCAGCAGCGGGATTGCTGGGCCACATGGTAGTTCTATTTTTAGTTTTTTTAAGGAACCTCCATACTGTTCTCCATAGTGGTTGCACTAATTTACATTCCCACCAGCAGTGTACAAGAGTTCCCCTTTCTAGCCCACATTCGTTATTGCCAGTCTTTCTGATAAAAGCCATTTTGACAGGGGTGAGATGATATCTCATTGTAGTTTTAATTTGCATTTCTCTGATGATTAATAATGTTGAGCACTGATGTTTCAAACACCTGTTGGCCATTCATATGTCTTCTTTTGAGAAATGTCTATCCAGATTCTTCGCCCATTTTTTCAATTGGATTACTTGATTTTTTCCTATTGAGTTGCTGGAAGTTTTTATATATTCTAATTATTGATCCCTTGCCAGATGAATAGTTTTCAGATATTTTCTCCCATTTTTTGGTTGTCTCTTGATTTTTTGACTGTTTCTTCTACTGTGCAGAAGCATTTTAGCCTGATGTGATCTCATTTGTCCATTTTTCCTTTGGTCGCCTGTGCTTTGGGATACTACTTCAAGATGTGTAGATTGCTTTGGTTAGTATGGACATTTTAACAATATTGATTCTTCCAATCCACAAACATAGAATGTCTTTCCTTTTTTGTGTGTATCTTCTTCAACTTCTTTCATCAATGTTTTATAGTTTTCATTATAGAGATCTTTCACTTTTTTGGTTAATTTTATGCCTAGGTATTTTATTTATTTGTAGCTATTGTACATAGGATTACTTTCTTTGTTTCTTTTTCAGATTGTTCACTGTTGGAATATAAAAGTGCTACTAATTTTTTATGTTGATTTTGCATCCTACAACCTTACTGCATTTGTTTATCAGTTCTAATAGTTTTTGGTTGGAGTCTTTAGAAGAGTTGGTGATATTAACCACTAAACTATAGTGTCTTCTGGAAGCTTTTACTAATAATCACATGCCGCCCCCAAGTAATTTCTTAAAACAATTTGTAATGTGAGTATATATATTTTATAATATAATATATGGGATCTCCAAACATATTAAGGGTATACACATACACACAGATGCTCGCACTCAGATTTTGATTCTGAAGTTTCAGAAATGCAAATTGTGAAATATGAGTAGTGGTGGGAAAAGCTCAGGATATCCCCCAGAAATCTGCCATGCTACATGGAATTTTATTATTGGAGGCTGATTCCTACAGTTGCGTAAGAGACTTTTTTTTTTAACATACAAATACCTCATGAAGTCTTAATATAGTATCCATTCATTCAACAAATATTTATTGTCAGCTATGTGTTAGATGATGTATACAACTAGGTACTTGGGAGACATCAGTACAAATTCCACTCTAATGCAGCTTTCTGGTAAAGATGGAAAATAAGAAATATATGATAAATAATAAATAAGTAAATTATATGAAATTTGAAAAGATGATATGTGTTTTGGGAAAAAAGGTACAGTGGGATAAAGAGAATTTGGAGTAGTGCGGTGGGGACAGATCACATTTATCAGGTACCTAATAAAGGATTGCACGTTAATTAGAAGAGAAAGAAGATGTGGGGATAACGTGAGAAGCCACATGTGTAAGGGTATCGACAAGTGCATATACAGTTATTGCTTATATTCAGCATGCTTCTAAAACAAGGAAGCAGGCAGTAGAATATTTCATGTACCCAATTGAGAAAATCAAAAGATCTGCAGTCAGAAGAAATAAAACAAATTTATTCAATGTAAACTTAGCACAAATACCTTGAAGGGAAATTGAGACTGTGAATTCCGTGGGTTTGTTGTTTTTTTTTTTTTCTTGGACGAGGTTCCGGGGCCCCAAGAGAGGNGTAAACTTAGCACAAATACCTTGAAGGGAAATTGAGACTGTGAATTCCGTGGGTTTGTTGTTTTTTTTTTTTTCTTGGACGAGGTTCCGGGGCCCCAAGAGAGGAGGGCCCCAGAAGTCGCCGTGTTGTTTGTTTTTTAAGCACAATAAAAGGCTTAGTAGATCGGAATCGAATCTGTATTGACATGGGGGGAACGATGCCCCTGGCCGCGTCACAGCAGTTGATGGGGAGATAGAGGAGCACCTGGATGAAGGGAATATTGTTTGCCTCCGCACATCTGGGCTGAATTACAATGATTAACACCTGCAGCAGGGGCGGGTCTCCAGCGATCGCCCAGTTGTGCTTCCCACACATCCATTCCTACCACTTCAGGTAACTCAGCGGCGGTTCACCTGGGGAATTACAAGAAAGGATCTCCAGTATTATAATAAACAATCCATTTTCATAATCTTCCCTCGAAGTAAAGCTGAGCACGTAGATTTTAATTTTGCAGATGAGGAGGCCCTGAAATAAAGCTAGATGCAAGTTGTTTCAGGATGATTCTGTTGTATATCTTCTCTTAAGGGAGTTTTCACTTTTTCTTTTTCTCCCTGACCTGATCCCCTTTTGGAACTGTATTTTTAACCAACCAGGAAGTCATCCCAAATACGGCCTTGCTAGGGATATTAGGTACAGACAAGAAATAAGCCAGGCATCTCCCTGACACTTAACGGGCTGTTTAAGATTCTCTCATGCACTCCTTTCGTGACCCACGGGTGCCCTCAGCAAGATTGCTGTGGATCCCACGGGGGGGACCGTCACTTCTGTGGTCACTTCTGAGCTCTGACTACTGCTCTGTTAGTTGCATTAATGAATCTTCTTCATAGCCTATGATTCTTGTTAAAGAAAACATTATTCTGGCCGGGCGCAGTGGCTCACGCCTGTAATCTTAGCACTCTGGGAGGCCGAGGTGGGCGGATTGCTCCAGGTCAGGAGTTCGAAACCAGCCTGAGCAAGAGCGAGACCCCCCATCTCTACTATAAATAGAAAGAAATTAATTGGCCAACTAATATATATATAGGAAAAATTAGCCGGGCATGGTGGTGCATGCCTGCAGTCCCAGCTACTTGGGAGGCTGAGGCAGGAGGATTGCTTGAGCCCAGGAGTTTGAGGTTGCTGTGAGCTAGGCCGACTCTATGGCACTCACTCTAGCCTGGGGAACAAAGTGAGAATCTGTCTCAAAAAACAAACAAACAAACAAAACCCCCATTATCCTGACACCTACTAAAAAGGTGAGAAAGATTTTATGCAGGACGGTTGCAACAGATGTCACGGTTGTCACAACAGGGAGAGAGACTGGGCTAAACTCCCAAAGCAGCAAAGACATCTGGGAACGTACGGCCAAGAAGCAGAATGAGAGGCCGATAGATGGGAAATTACTAAAAGGGGATATCAAGAATGGGGTGACTCTTGCTAAACTGAGTTAGGATTCTTGCTAGAATCGGGCAATGCAAAGATAAACATGGGAGCACAAAACTCAAGTCGAGAAAAGAGTTCAGAAGAGCCTGCTTAGAGTTTGGTCAAGGAGAGAATCTTTGTCAGGTGTCCTTCTTGTGCAAGGGAAGAAGAGAGTCTCTTTGAACAATCTGTCCATTCTTTGGTCACCTTTGTGCATGGAGGGCCAGCCGAGCCGTCTGTCGGGACCTGGTGGTGGAGGTTTTCTGCCGGACAGTGCAGGCAGCAGGCCTTCACTGAGGGCAATCTCTGTGGGAAGAAAAGACAAACAAAGATTAATAGCTGTAATCCCAGATTCTGAGACCAGAGGGCAGCCAGTCGGAAAGATTTCTAGAGGTAGGGCTCGAAGTATCTCTAGACGGTGGGAGGAGGACAGCACTGTTCATCTGACAAATTTCCTGGTTTGTGGTTTCGATGTTCTCGCTGATGGCGCTGCGTGTTCTGGTGGACTTTCCGTGCGGCCCATGCTGCAGCAGGCACAAAGGCTGCCCACGTGTGATCTGTGTGGCGACTTATTCGAAGTTAGAACAACTTACCTAGCTCCAGCTTGCGGCGCTTCAGGAAAAAGGCAGTTTTAGTTAACGTGATGCCGAGTCAGGAGACTGGGGAACAATGGGAACAACAGTTGGAAGAATTGTAGACAGACAGACAGACACTGGCGGAAAGTAGACAAATTCAGGATCCATTCCAGGTTCCTCATAGGTAACAAAGTAGAAGTGAAGTTTACCAGGAGGCTAAAACCAGCTCAAGGACAATGGACAGGATTGTAATCTAATAACCACAAGGGTGTGCTGTGTTCTTCCATTAAAAGAAAATTGTCTCTACAATCTCTCCTCTTTTGTTCTTGTTTACAAAATAAGTCTAGCCCCATATAAATAATCATCCTGATTATTTATATAAGTGCACCAAGAATAGTCATCGACCACATACGACTTTTTCAAATTCACTTTGCTGGAACTTTCAATGAAGAATCCCAGATCAGACATGTAAAGTCTCTCATGCTTAGGAAGTCAAGCCAAGAACTCACCACCAGATTTTCTTGTGGTAACTAAGGATTGCAGTGAATTACTCTCTTCTCAAGATCTCAGAGAGATCCTGAGCTTCCTGAGCCTGCCAGGATGTGACCTTTCCCCGCACACCTGTCAAGCTGTGAAGCCTATTACCCAGGTGCCAGGATAGTTCCCCCAAGAGGATTTTGTGAGCGTTGGCCCCGTACAGTGAACCTTGGTTCCTTAAAACCAGATTCCATGCACATCATTCTCTAATGTGACATTCCAGTAAAAACCTTGATGAGAGAACCAATTTTTCCAATTATGTTCTCTTATAAGAAGAAGAGATTCTTATTGAACTTATGCAAATAATTGGATTGCCACAATAATAAGAACACTCCATAATAGTTTCCCAATTCTGGAGAGATCAGGTAGAGAAAAGAAGCAAATATTTCATCTGTATTCACAAAGGTATACTTTACCAAATCGCTGTAAGTTATAGACAGCTTAAGAGCAAAGAGAAAATGGGCACCTTTAGACTTAAAAAACAAAACATTAAAGAACCAGCAATGTTCCAAACAAAACTGCAATCAACCTTTGTCAGTTCCTTCAGTCACATGTAATTAATTCTTGTTCTGCTTGATTTTGTGTTAACAGTTTCATGAATCTTTCGGCTTCTAGAGATCTGATGAGAGTTCATTTGACAAGAAAGTCTGTTTATTTCTGAAGCACACACACACAAATAATAGCCACACAAGATAGTGACAAATATCTATAAACTTGATATAATTTCATTACAATTAATATCATACTTATGTATGTAATATTTACCCATGCAAATATGTATGAAAAGCTAAAACATCTCTTCTTATTTGACATGGCTTTCCAAGCAACTCTGTCAAAAACTTGATTGAGGTATAATTGATATACAATAAAAACTGCACACTTTTCATGTATATAATTTGATGAATTTGACCTTTGCACACACTATCACCACAATCCAGGTAATAAACCTATCTGTCACCTCCAGAAGATTCTTTGTGTTTGTGTTTTTGTTTAATGTTTTGGGGTGTGAGTGCTTATGTGTGTGTGTTATGAACCATGAACATGAGATTTCCCTCTTTAACAAATTTTTAAGTGCCCAATACCATATCATTACCCAAAGGCACAACATTTTAAAGCAGATCTCTGGAACTTTTTTATCTTTCATAACTGAAACTTTATACCTATTGACCAACAGCTCCCCATTTCTCCTTCCTGCCAGTGCTTGACAACCAACATTCTAGTCTCTGCTTCTATGAGTTTTATTGCTTCAGAGACATACAAGTGGAGGCACGCAGTATTCGTCCTTCTGTAAACTGCCCGATTTTGTTTAGCAAAATGTCCTCCAGGTTCACCTATGTTGTTGCAAATGGCAATATTTTCTCCCATTTAAGGCTGAATAATATTCTTTACCCATTCATCTGTTAATGGACGTTCTCGAGTTGTTTCCATATCTTGGCTAGTGTGAGCAATGTTGGAATGAACATGGGAGTGTAGAAATCTCTTCAAGATCCAGATTTTGATTCTTTTGAATATATACCCAGAAATGGAATTACTGGATCATATAGCCCTATTTTAGCTTTTTGAGGAAGCTACATACTGTTTTTCATATCGACTATGCCAGTTTACATTTCCACCAACAGTGAACAAATATTCCCCCTTCTCCACATCCTCTCAATACTTATCTCATTTTTTTTTTCTATTAATAGTAGCCATCCTAACAGGTGTGAGATGATATCTCATTGTGGTTTTGATTTGCATTTTCCTGATGATTAGTGATGAGCATTTTTGCATATACTTCTTGGCCATTTTATATGTCTTCTTTAGAGAAAAGTCTATTCCAATTCTTTGCTCATTTTTTAATTGATTATTTGACTTTTTGCTATTGAGTTACAGAAATTTTTATACATTTTGAATATTAACCCCTTATCAGATAAATGGTGTGCAAATATTTTTCTCCCATTTCATGAACATATTTAACATATCAATTAAACCAAATTAATTTAGCACCTAGCTTTTCACAAGGGCCAGGGACCCTCTGGGAAATCTCCAAGTCAGTTTATAGACAAGAAGGTTTCATTCAGGGCTTGACTTTGGGATGTTGCCAAAAACGTCCAAAGTTTTGAACACTTGATTAAATAGGACCACAGATCACTATTAAATGATGCTTAGATTCTTGTAATCATGAACTTGATAAATATTAATATAAAATATTATATTAATTTTATTATTAATTATTTATAATTATTTATTTATTATTATAATTAATTATAATATAATATATTATATTAATAAAATTAATATAAAACCCAGAAAATTATTCTGAGAAGACACAAAAATCTTAGTTTCCCAGGCAGATTAATTAAAGGCTAAAGAACAACCTTTTATAATTTCTTTTTCTTTTTTTGCTTTTTTTAAATTTCAGCATATTACGGGGGTATGAATGTTTAGGTTACGTGTGTTGCCTTTCACTCCCTTTCCCCCTGGAGTCGGAGCTTCAAGCGTGTCCATACCCCAGACGGTGCGCATCACACTCATTATGTGTGTATAATTTCTTATTAGGAGCCATGGATCAGAAAACGTTTAAGATATTCTTTTCCTCTGATGTGTAATCTTATGGAGGCTGTGGACTACCTGCTATGCCGAGGAGACCTCTAGCAGCTTGCTGAATGTCCCCAAAGCTCACCTGAGTGGATAAAATATTTAGTCTATTTCCGATTAGCCGTGTCCTTTTCATCCTTAGGTTGTTGCTTTTGGGGAACTGAAGTCCTTGGAGAGCCCTCATAGACGCAAGAGACAGAAAGTTTAAGTGACTTTTCCTGGACTGAAAAGGAAGATGGCCTGGCGGGTGGACGGAGGCGTGGGGGAGGAAGGGACTGGAGGGCATGCGTGTCGTGGCGTGCATGGGAGCTGCGGGGAAGCTGGAATGTGTGTGACGGGGAGGGAGGAGTGGCGGTAATGGGAACAGAGGGGTCTTAGAGGAGCTGATCGGGGAGACCTTAAGCCAATGAAGCTCCAAATTATCCCCAGCAAAATCATGCCATTATAAAGGAGGCGAACAGAGCAGGTGTGGCAAGTCAGCAGGAGTTTGAGAAGAAGGGCTTTTGTCAGCTGAGAAGTTCCCATAGGAGAAGGGAGGGAGAGAGAGAGAGAGAGACAGAGAGAGAGAGAGAGAGAGAGAGAGAGAGACAGAGAGAGAGAGAGAGAGAGAGAGAGAGAGAGAGAGAGCAAGAGCACACAGAGGCCTCGCGAAGAGGCAAGAAAAAATCAGTAGCCCAGGAGTCAGGGAGTAATCCCCACTCAAAACAGAGACAGGAGGAAGACCTTTCCATCCGTGGGGGACCTTTCAAAAGAAGCCTGAGACTCTGACCCGGCTTCAGAGAGTAGACTCAGGATCTTACGAATCAAAACGCGACCTCAGCGGCTTCACTGGGCACTCCAGCAGAGAGAGCAACGGTTCCGGGTCTGACTCACCCGCGGGTCCCGGACCAGCCAGGGAAGTGAGGACAGGGTCTCCAAGGTGCGCGCGTGGGGTCTTGACGGGGAGAGGTTCGGGAGTCCAGTGATGAATCTGATGCCATCTGAGTCGCAGCAGCTAACTGTGACAGAACGGAAGCATTCATTCAGTGGGTGAAGACGGGAAGGACGGCTTTGTTCAAGAGGCGACTTTCCCAGGAGGCGCAGGGGCCTCTGCTGTGGGGTCTCACAGCCCAGATACATCAAGGAAGAGTAGAAATTGATAGACGAGGAGCAAACTGGGGCCACTGGAGGCTGCGGAGGATGAGGAACCCATTTAAATACTGTGGGTGGGGGATTCTGGCTCAGTAGATTTAGCAGGGCGCTTGCTAACACCGGGCAATGCAGAGAAGAAGGCAGAAACCCAGAAGTCAGGGCCTAGCTGAGAAGAGAGCTCAGAGGAGCCCGACTAGAATTTCATCAGGGAGGGACTCTTTGTCACCTCCCTTCCTGTCTGCAACCATTTCCAACACAGCCTTGTTTCTCAGCCTCTCCCCGGCCTCCTGAGAAAGGCTCAAGAAACCAAACTTCTAATGCTCAGCTTTCCTTAGGCCCATCACTTTGCAAATTCTATCCCTGCTTTTTGCAAAGGAAAAAAGAAAAAAGAAAAAGGAAAGTAAAAACAGTGACACAGGATGAGCAAAGGGAAAACTCCTTGGGTGTTTAACTTACTGACTTGTAATCTATTTCCTTTTTCAAGAGTGGAGAAAGGGATTGAGCTAAAAAATCAAAATTGCAATTCGATAGATTCCATGTCAGCATAGGAAATTATCCTAAAATCATTTTTAATGAGAAGCTGTCAGTCTCTAGAATATTCTATATGGAATTTAATTGCCTTCTTAGTTTATTTTTTTAATTGAGATGCACAAACAATTCCCTCTACTCATGTATTTCTGAATTAATAAAGATGCTTTTTCATCTGCTGGAAAGGTCCCATGAGGCAAGGGAAGTATTAAATATGTGCGAGCTGATACTTAAGAACTTGACAGAAGGAAGCTGAGCCTCTTAAAAAGTGAGGAAGAAATGAAATTGCTCTAAGATGTGAGTCCCAGAAAAGTTCAGTTTGCAGATAAGTGCTTTTAACCCTTTGCACTTGCTTGCTTTTTTCTCATTATCCACTCAACATTATCCACACTCGACATCCGAGTGCAAAGGGTTAATGGTCACTTTTGATCTCAGCTGGAACCAGCTCATACCTGGAATTCATTCTTTGGGCAATTACCAGTAATAAGAAATTTAACCAGAAACACAATAACTACTTTTTAAAGACAATTTTAAATTATAACAGCAATAGTTACCTGCCGGGAAATCACTACGATGTGAATGGCAACAGGAATATATTAATAATCAAAGTTTGAAGACAAGAGAATTTTATAAACTTCTTTCTTTGTTACATTCCTGGGAAAAATCAATACTTTGCAAAAAGAGACAAATGGATCAACGGTGGTGATTATGGGGCCTGCTGTTCTGACGCACGTGTGATGAACCCACAGATTTATCAGTGTGATCTGAAATACCACCACTCACCTTGCAGGAAATGATTTAATTATAAGAGGAGAGCACAAGACACTACCTCCAAGTCCTCATGCTTTCTTTCCCATAGAATACTGTCTCCTGTGGACACAGAATGAGGCCCTCCTATCCTTGGATCTTGAATTTTTTAAAACTTGTTTCAGGTTTATCACCAAGCATCTCAGGAAAGTAGATGAGTTTTAGAAAGTTATAAGAAAACTAATACCATACATACAATATCGTCCCGTAAATCCACCTGAGCTTCTAACTTAGTAGAGAATGCCATTTACATTAATAAAAAATTGTGGTTGCCAGAGTTCTGAAACACGCCAGGCCATTCCTGTTATTGAGCAAGTCTGCATAACTAGGCCATCACCAACATAAAAAGGCTTTTTAGCAAGCATCTGATGCTTATATTGCAACGAGGTGGCTTGAAATATTATGCTATTCCTACCAGATCGATTTCAAGGATTGTAAAGTAGAAAGCCCTTCCCAGTAGACTTCCAAAACAGCAATCATTTGGAGTTTGAAATATATAAGATTGTAGGCAAGTAGTCAAGTATGTACATCTTATGCAGTGTATGTGGATAAAAAATCATAATGAAAACAGAGTGAGATGAGCACATCATAGGACATAGCTACTTTCGTTCTTGTCGTGTGATAGACTCGCTTATTACCCTGAGCCATGAGAGCCAACAAGCACATCCATCACATCCGCGGCGCGGGTACCACACACAAAGTGCTGCTTATGCTATGAAATAAAATAAAGCTATTAATTTCTTTGCCTCAGTCAATGAGCCAAAACCAGGAAAATGAATTGTCATTATACACACTTGCTAACAGCACCTCTAATATTTAATAAAATATGTGAGGATGGCAAGTCTAAACATGTGAACCCCTGACTTTCCCCACGCAGCCGTTGGCCTCGGTTGATCCCCCTCCACTGAGTTTCCTTCTATCTCATAAATTCTAACACGAGAAGCTTAACTCCAGGAGGGGAAAAAAAAAAAAAAAAACAGTCAAAATCCAGTACCGCTGTTTCTGATATATAGAAATTGGAGTCATTTCGGCATCACCTGTGCAGGTAAGACGAAGAACAAGTTCTGCTGGTGCCCACAAGTCTAAAGTCATGTATTTCCCTCAGGATCCCATGAAACCCAGGCATCTTCCTGCATCACAGTGAGCCTGACAGCTCAGTAGCAGTGCATTCATTGCTATATCTTGGAAGTCTACTAACGTGTACGGCTCTTTTACTAATACTGTGATGAACATTTGGTACTGCATAGTAAAATAGCCTAAAATGATAAGTTTACCTTCTGTTTTGCATGATTATAATTACTCCCTTAGGGATACAGGGTAGCCTTTTGCCGATTTGCTATTCCTTATTAATTTCAAATGAAGCAATAAATATTTTCGAGATGAAGGACTTAGAGGGAAGAGTTTTTAAATCACCAATGTGAAGAGGCTAAAACCAGTGACAGTAGTGGCAGCACTTGAGATATAGAGAAATACAGGTGCATACTCAAATACCTGGGGCCAGGTCATATGTTAAGAAAGTAAACTTAGAGTACATTTAGGTACTGATTTTATAGCAAACGGCCCCAGCAAAAATTTGTTTCAGGGCCTCCCGTTCAGCAACTGAAAACTACTGAGGCTTACTATGTGCAGACTTTCTCCTAGGAACTTGATATATGAATACATTACTATATTTAATCCTCAAACAACCCTTTGGGGCAAATGCTGTTATGGTGCCAATGCTATAGAGAAGGAAAATAAACTTAGCAAATTGTTTTCGAGACCAATGGGGTTTTGTGAGGGAGGGGCGACCACAATTGTCCCCCCCCCCCCCAACTTGTCCTTGCTCGGTTTCCATGGATTCCCACCTACTCTTCAGGAAGAGCGACCATGATAAAGAAGTAGCGGAACCTGATGTTCAAAGCATCTGTGAGACACCAAAAGCCTACGGCCAGATTTCTCTGAAGACCCTAAAAAGAGACTACAGTCCAGTGTGGGTGGGGGACGCGGCTGGAGCATGAAAACCGACCGCTGCTCTGCTCTCCAGATGTCCATCTCCAGAGCCGAGAAGGAAAGCACGAAGCCCAGCAGATGGCCCGGTGCAGGAGTCCACTAGACAGCCAGGACAGGCTGACTGTCCTCAAACCTGTCTTTCACCAGGACAGTCACCTATTGCCGGTGAAAACGCCAGACATACAAACCAAGTAGCATTTCTTCATCAAGGTTTTCTCTTACCGTTTTTCAACAATTACCACTTCATCAAATGCGTTAAGAGCAAATTTCAAGGTTATGCAAACAATCGGTACTTTACTTTTATTCATTCATTCATTCATTTGTTTTTCATAGAGACAGGGTCTCTCTCTGTTGCCCCAGTGGGGGCGCAGTGGCGCGATCGTAGCTTGCTATAGCCTCAAACTCCTGCGCTCAACCCACCCTCCCGCTTTAGCATCTCACGTAGCTAGGACTGCAGGTGCATGCCATGTGGCTAATTTTTAAATACTTTTTGTTGAGTTGGGATCTTGCTGTATTACCCAGGCTGGTCTCAAACCCCTGGCCGCAAGTGATCGTCCTACCTCCATCTCCCAAAGTTCCGATATGTGGACGTGAGCCACCACGCCCAGCACAACTGGCACTTTAATAATCATATTTATTACTTTCTCAGAATACCATGTTTCTATATCTTTAAAAAAAAAGAAGTTTAAATTAAACGACCCATAATATTCCTTCCAGGTCTAAATGTGTAGATTTGAACCAGGTTCTTCTTTTTTTTTTTTTTTTTGACAGAATGTAATTCTTGGAATGACAAGTATAAAATTATTTGAGATGCAGTCTGTGAATATTTTAATCAGTTCCACATCAAATCTAGAAGTATTGGACCAGGAGTGCAGGGATAACCCTGAATGAAAATGAATACCTTTCAAGAAATCTGCAGACATCACTATAGTGCATTGTTTCAGTGCCGAAGACAAGAGGCCTTTTACAGCTTTTTAGTTTATCATTGTTCAGCGACTGAATCTGCAATGGACCCATCAGACTCATTTCTCAACATATCCAAGGCTGTGGCCGTTTTTAGACTTATTTTTTTTTGTCCAGACCATGAAAATCATATTCACAATCGCAGGTACGACAATCACGACCAGTCAATCATTTTTTAAGACCGGCTCACGAAGACAGACGGCATCCTCCTTCCCAGCTCTGCCTCGGCCCTCTGACGGCGCTGTGTCCCGCCCGCCGGGGAGCCTGCCCGTTCTCAGATGCCGAAACTCACCCTTGCCTTTACGTCTTTCCCGTTTCTGCTTTCATCAGCAGACAAAATCGAAAGCTTAGTAGGAGAGGCTGATCGAATGCAATTAATGCTGGTGAAAGCTGAAGATTTCTTGCCATGAATCCGCACACCGGGTTAATAGCTATGAGCCGAGGAAAAGCGAAGAATTGTCAACCCCCGCTTCCCCAAAGTCATCAGCCGGTCCCCGAAGCCACAGTACAAGACACTGATCATGTTACACCCCGAGCTACTGAGCTACCTCACACGCTTACTCCACTTACTCAGGAAGGAGGTTCGGGTAACTGGCAGCCCCTCCAGGAGAAAAATGCCACTTGTCATTCATCCCTTCATTCCACAACGTTTATTTTGCTATTAGGCATAGTGGCGATACAAGCGTTTTAGTCAACATGAGCTTTTGTCTGTTGTTGGTTCAGTGGTTTGCACCGGGGTTCCCCATCATTGTCCTGGGCCACCAGCCATTGTCGTGTTTCCTGGACAGCCCAGAAATGCTCCTGCTGTTTGCATAACCTGGATCCCTCAGCCTTCCTGCCCTGCCTCCTGCTCTCATCTGCTCAATGTGCTGCTCTCACCGTCGCAGGCCCTGGATCAGGTTCTAAGCATGCAGCGCCTGCTTCTTGTTCTCTGAGCCCCAACCTTTGCCTGTGGCTCTGCGGCGTTAGAAACAGCTCTCAAGAGGAAGAGCCCTGGAAAAGAGGAATGCTCTCAGCTGAAGTTCTCCACAGTGTCCTGGTCCCATGCCTGCCACGTTTTCTAACCCGTCCTTTTACCAGACATTCACCCTCAGTCCGTGATGCTGACGTTTGCAAAGGGAAAGGTGGGAGGGAAAGGATTCCAGCCCTCCCCACGTCGAGTATACGAATGGGACACTTTTACCTTCCCCTGTATTTTGCAATTTCTATTATGAGAGACATTCTCACAATTATTCATCCTTTAATCAGTAGCCTTACGTGGCTTCCCACTGCTGTCCTCGTGCCTTTCCCTGCCACACGTCCGCCTACCAAGTCTGCTCCCTGAGGAAGGTGAGATGGGAACATGGGAGCAACAGCTCCCAAGTCCTTTAAAGATCTGTGTCCAGAAGACTCCAGAGCCATGAATTCTATTGACGACAAAGCAAATGGTCAATTCACCGCAGGGGAAAGACACCAGTTTAACCAGTAGCTCATCACAGGGAAGCAGAGGGCGGGGAGCGCCACGAGGGCAGGGAGACCCCGGCTCACTGAGAGCTCATCAAACGCTGAAACTGGGATCTGCTTCTTCCCATGTTATCTTAGCTCATCCTCAAGTAATCCCGGAAAGTAGGGATTCCTTCATCCTCATTCTACAAACGATGAGAGGAAGATTTAGAGAGACTGAAATACTTGCCTAAGTTTGCTTAACTAATAAGGAGTAGAAATGAGTAATTTTTAAAACCTGGTACCCGGGTTGCAGATTTTGCACCCCAAAGCAGCACTTGCTAAAGAGTGGGGAGCATACGTTGATATTTTAGAAGTACCCAGGGGAAACATTTCTGGCCGCATCTTCTCGCCTCAGTCTGTCTGCCTGTCACTGGTGAGGCACAGTCCTTAGTGTGTCGCAGTATGAAGGAGCTGAGTTTAACCAAATCCAGCCTCCTTCAGACAAGAAAAAAGCTGCCTAAATATAAGACATCACTGAGATAAGAAGAGTAATTAGTGAGTTCTTTCTTCAGTGTAAGTTTGCTGAATACATGAATGAGGGAACTGAATGAAACTGATTGGGATTCTCAGAAGCACTTAATGCACATAATGAAAAATATGCTTAGACTCAAAGAAAAATATCACCTTTCTCAAACCTACGCTTCCCTGCACACCTCCTTTTCCTCTTCCGAAAATAGCTCGGGAAGACTTCCCCTGCCCGAGGCAGGGAGACAGCGGTGGACCGCGGCCTGGCAGACTCCTCGGACCTCTCTTGGTGGCCGAGGGTCTCACCCACTCATGCTCCAGAATTGGTTCTTCAAGTATCACACAGAGGGTTATGTACCCCATGAAGAGACGTTTTGCCATTCGAGTCCAGTGAAAGTCTGCAAATAATGGTGCAACACGATCCCTTCTGCATTTTAGGAAGACCTGCCTGGCCACAGGAAGGCAGTGACGTGGGGAGGGAAAAGAGTGAAGTGAAAACAGAAAGGCCATGTCTGACCTTGGGTTCCCCCAGAAATGGAGGCAGAGATTAGGGATTGCGTGCAGACAGTTTATTTGGGGAAGTGGCCCTAGAGAACAGGAATAGAGCTACTGGGAAAGGTGAAACAGGAAAGGGGAAAAACCACTCTAAGCACACATTACACAGCAGACCCCCACTGTGTGCGACGGGGACTCAGTCCTACTGGATGTCTCGGAGGTGCTGCGTAGCTTCCCTCAGGCACATGAGCTCCTTTGCACTTCAGGTTTGCTCATGAACCAGCGTCGGTTCACTTGACTTCCAAACTGCAGCCACTGGGAAGTCCCAGGGCAGCAAATACAAGATTCGTGGTACAGCTGAGCTGAGGTGCTATCTGGCTATTCCTCATGCAACCAGTTGCTTCAGCAGTACTAGGGGAAAACGGTTGGGGAGAGAGAGCACGAAAAAGTGATCAACAAGACCTGCCCCACGCACTGCCTGGATCTGCTCGTGCCCTACGTTAAGTCCAGTGCCTCACAGAGCCTTTGAGTTGGAACGTTCACAATCTCCACAAAAGGTGTCTTACAGTGGATAAGGAGGCTTAGTGGATCAGTTCCTCGTGCTTCAGCGTGGAACCATGCGTGCCACCCCTGCCAGATGTCCTCGCCTTCAGCCAGAGCTTTATCTTTAAGGAGCGGAGTCCACAGTTGCTTTATTCTTGACTAGAGTAGCTGCAATGGCCCATCTGCAATGATCTCTGTGTGCCAAGGCACAAGAAACGCCCCGGTGAATCCTCTGGTTGCTAAAGAAAAATCTCTTTTGCTCTCATTGTGTAGCAGTCAACCCTAGATTGTCATGGTAATCAGGATCAATTTCTTCTGTCTTTATCTGTGAAAATCTCAGCTGACAGTTGCAAATTCAGGTTTAGCAGATTCCTCATGGCTATTCCAAAATAGTAATTGCGGCTTCAGCTCCAGTGAAACTACCATGGCCACTAGTAATCAGAATTTCCAGTGCAGCAGAGTTTAAGATTGCAGGACACAAAAGGATAAATTCTGAAAGCGTGTCTCAGGAAGCGATGGTTGAAAGGCCAAGCCCACTTTAACCCCCTAGGTTCTGAGGAGAGCACCATGCATCAGTGACATCACACAACGGAGTATTCATTTCCAACAGCGTATGAGGCCATCCTTGACCTGGCACCTTAACTGAGCCTCTGATAGACCATTCCATCATGTTAGTGGCCATCGGTGTTGGGGCTGCAGTATATGGCTGGATCATTGAATCGTATGATGTTGTACCCATTTTTGCACCTCTTCCAGCGCAAAAGGGGTCTGAGGCAATATTATGCAGGATCCTATATCAGGCAAATCAGGCTTTTGTAAGTCACTGAATCGTGTGTCCTTCTGAGAAACTTCAGGCAAGGAAGATAAAACCCAGATGCAAAATAAGCATAAATTCCAGGGAAAACAAAATGCTGACTCCTGTAGTAGCTGAGTGGTCAGCTTCAAGATGCCATGTGGAGGGCCCAGTGTCAGCCTCTGCCGGGGGCAGACTGGGCATCCACCAGTGGCATAGTGTGAGTACACGTGGGCCCGGTCACGGCCTTCAGCACTGCCGCCGTTCCAGTCATGGGACCATTGCCCAAGCATTGGGACAGAGGAGAGAGGCTGGCTAACACTCACAGGGTAAATCACCCTACTGCCCTATCTGGTTGTTGAATCCCTTGTCTGTGATAAATGTCCTCTCGTGGACATTAATGCGAGGCACAAAGATTTATGTGCTTTGTATCCATTCACAGGGTCTATCCACGCCCCCTCTGCTCTAAACTTCCCCATCTATGATCTTCTGACTCAGTTGTCTCATGACCTCCAGCAAAGAAATCAAACTGTCCGCTAATGTTCTGGCACCTGTGATGTCCATCGAGCCAGCCATGACTGTGTCTGTGCACAACCAAGTGAAATTCTTGCAGCTCAGTTCCTTAGGAGGATTTCCCTTCACTACTGTCCTCAAGAGTCACTCTTGCAGGGTGTCAGATTGGCACCATACATTTTTATTGACCACCAATGTATTGATCTAAACAATCTATGAACTAGACTTGATATTTTCTACCTCTGTTAGTTGCTCACAGGGAACACTACATGAGTCCACAGTTGCAGAAGGGACACTGGTACCACAGAAATAGGTGACGTAGAAACTGAGCCACCAGCCATATAACTCCCTGTGACCTCATAACCTGCTTGCATTCACTTTTTAATGTGTCATTTGCACTGCACAAGATGATGCCATTTCATATGCCCAGTCTCATGGCGCAGTGGGTTTGGAGCTACCCAGATAATGGTAAAAAACTCCCCTTTCTTACTCACTTGTTCCATGGTCAGGTGGTCAGTGTACTATGGTATGGTTTTTAAATATCATGAAGTCATTCTGTGCTGCAGAATGTGTGGCTTTTCTGTAGACACTTAGGGGACTTTGTTGTAACTCGTTACACAACATTCTGATCCATTATGACAATTCTAGCACTATCAATTGTGTTGGATTGTACAGTCTGGATTGATGGGGGGCTTTCACCCCAAACTGACCAGCTGCAGAACCTCTCTTGCTCTGGGCCACACTCAAAACTGATGGCATTCTGGGTTTTCCAATAAAAGAGTAAGAATATCATTCCGCCAGATACCTAAAAATATGTCACTCTTTTGGTTGGACCCTAAGTCCTCATGGGGGTTATTTCCCAGAGTCTGGCATGCATAGGTCTTATCAACGTGCACACAGTACTTTTCCCTTCCTGCTCACCAAATCCAATTTGTATGATGTCATCCATGTGGTAAAGTAACAGGATATTCTGCAGAATTTTAAGATGATTGAGCTCCCTGAGGATTCTATTGCAAGGGAATTTTGGGACAAGACAGTGAATATGTACTTCTGTCCTTCCTATGTAAATAAACATATACTTTTGACTCTTTTAATTGAGGACTAAGAAAAATGCATGCATCAGAGGAAAGGCCACACACAAAACACCAGAGTCTGTGTTGATTCGTTACAGGGAAGATCCTACATTGGTCAAAACACTTGGTTCGGGACTACTCATGAGATACAGCTACAGTCAGCCATTGCCATCTGCTGCCACATCTGTTTGGTTTTTGGAAAGAACAAAAAATAAACTGAGTAAGGACCTAATAGGAGCCTTCTTGGGAACTATGTAAAAGGTGCTTTAGAATAGCCCACTCGAGTTAGGAAGAGGTTAATATTTATTCACCATGGTCGCACAGAGGCATTAACTGTCTTCCACTTCCAGGTTTGCACATCATGAGGAGGGGGGAATGGGCTCTCTCAGACAACCCCAACAGCAGTGGCAGAGGGGACCTAGGCTAGGTGTGCTGTATAACTGAGCTGAGATGGGTGCTTGCAACTGGAGTCCACAAAAGTAGCTGGAGCACAAAGGTGGCTCAAGACCAGGTGAGATAGGGCCCCAAAATTCCATAATCAGTTTGGCAGGTGATTACAATATTTTAGGCACAACTCTATAAAGATCTGAATTAAGGTAATGATGGCAGATATAATGAAAAGGGAATAGTTTCAGTAGATATTTATGAGGAAATTGTCAAGGAGGCAAAATAAAAAGTGACTAATACAACTTTTCTTAGATTTTTGCCCTCAGACTTCAAAATGGCCAGTGACAAAATGACTTCCTGGAAAACCTATGGTTGAGAAATGCTTGTTTACACATAAGCAGCCTTCCTTCTTGTGAGATTTCCATTCTGTGATGCAAATTGCTGCATCTAGATCTTATCTACGCCACTGACCACCAGACACCAGAGAGAAAAGTCCATGTGGCGTGTTTGAGTCTAAGCCAATTTAATCTGAATGATTATAATGTTTTTCTTTTTTGCTACATTATGAGAAATGTTAATTAGTTGAAACAGTACTTAAATCAATGAGTAAACAGCACTTTGAATATAAAAGAAAATAAAGTTAACTTCCGGCACACTATAGAGTAGAAGAACGTTGGCACCATGATGGGCTCCTGATCCATGAGAGTGTTTCACAATCAGGCAGTGTTTAGATTGGGATTCCTTGAATTTGGGGTCTTTTAAAAATCTTCCCCCCTTTACATTGCTGATGAGAATGTAAAATGGCACAGCCAAGATGGAAAATAGTCTGGTGGTTCCTCAAACATAGAATCACCATATGACTCAGCAATTTCTCTCCCAGGTATATGCACAAAGGAATTGAAAAGAGGTGTTCAAACAAAAAACTTCTGTGTGCGTTTTCATAGCATCCTTAGTCACAATAACCAAAAGGTGGAAACCACCCAAATGTCCATCACGGATGAATAGATAAGCAAGCTGTGATGTGTCTGTCCACTGGGAGGGAAGTATTGGTGCATGCCGCAACAGAGGAACCTTGAAAACATTACGCTAAGTGAAAGGAGCCAGTCACAGAAGAACACATACCGTATGTTTCTATTTATATGAACTGTTCTGTGTAGGTGAAAATACAAAGACAGAAGTTAGCTTAGTGGCCACTTAGGGCTGGGAGGTTGGGAGTATAGAAAGGATTGATCTACCAAGTGCAGGGCTATTGCCTGCGGTGATAAAAATGTTCTAAATTGATAGTGGTGGTGGTTACGCAGACCTGCAAAAATATGGGTTAAAATCCATAGCATTGTCAAAAAATGAAAAAAGAACAAAAGAAAAAATATCTAAAAACAAAAAGTATATAAAAATCCATTGAATTGTATATTTTAAATGTGTAAATTGTATGATATGTGAATTAGATCTCAATAATGCTGTTTAAAAATGAAGAAAAAAGTCTTCTTCCTCTTTTTGAAAATGTGTATCTGTCTACACTTATTTTTCAAGAATGATTTTGGTGAAGAAAACATCAATCCAAGATTTCTCTGGAGGCCCCAAAGGAATTCTCGAGTGCACTTCCGCTCCCTAAGAGCAGTGTAAATTAGTGATCATGGACACCAGCCTTTGCACTAGTAAAAGAGTGAAAGAGAAGTTCAAAATATGAAAACTGGGTCATAAATACCATTGAAGAAGGAAAAGCAGCTTATGCAGTTATGAAAATTAAAAGCTGTTTTGTGAGTAGTGGGGAAGAATTGAGCCAAGGGACGCAGTTGCTCATCTTAACAACGTTCCAGGAAAGTTTCATTTCCTCCCCAGTCAGGCTGTGAACCTATTTCTTACAAGAGGGTTGGAAACTAACTTTCCGAATAATCTTCAAGTGTTCTCACCAATTTTCCTCCAAATCCAACAAATTTAAGTCACTAGAGATATTGACAGAAAGATACTCAAAAGTTCTTGGCGATTCTCTGATAAACTGTAGAAATCATAAGTAATCGGAATTTAGTCTTTTTCCCCAAACCACTTTTATAACAATTTTAACAAGATTTCCATATTAAAGCCAGACACCATTTCAACTTCTGAAGAAATCTGCTACAACACAATAATGATAGCATTTTTAGTAAATTGCAGGATACAACTTGACCTTCTGCAGAGTTGAGATGAGGGAGGATGCATGCTTCAGACATGGCCTCTGTCTTCTATTTCATGTCAAGTGCCCATTATTTTTAACTACAAAAAGGCACAGAAAAAGCAAATGCTGCTTCTCCGAACATGCTTTTTCTTTTTTTTCCGCTAGCTTTCCTAATAATCACAAAGGAAGAGCCTCGATAGGAACACAATGAATTTTGTTAACCTCTTATATTTATGACAATCCCAAAACACATTTAATAGCCTCTCAATTTTCTCCTCAAATATTCATCATGGAGATACAAAATTCTATTTACGATTTCCATAATCAAGAGAGAGGACATAACTTTGAAAAATGCAAAAGGAGAAAAGGAATGCCCCCAAATTTGAAACATAAAGACATTGTGATGTGATGTCACCTCCTAGGTGACAAGCCAATTCCTGAATAAACTACTCCAAACTCTCATGCTTACAGTTGGGCTACCAAGCAAGACCACCTGATATTTTGCACATGGCCAATTGGCCGTATCTTCCTCAAATAACTAAATCTAAGGACAGTAGCACATAGTTCACTCAAGAATGCTCTTTGTAAAAGGAAAACAAGCTTTGTTTGTTTAACTAAACACTAATTTTTCATATGAAGTTAAGTGAATTTAAGAAAAAAATACTACCGTTGTTTCCCCCAAAATAAGACAGGGTCTTACATTTATTTTTCCTCAAGAAGATATTCTAGGGCTTATTTTCAGGGGATGTGTTATTTTCTCCTCAAAGCCTCAGCTTGCAGCACGCACAGAATGGCCGGGACCCTACAGGGGGAGCCGACCTTGTTGGTGGGGCTGCCCGCAACTTTCCGGTCACCTCTGGGACAGTAGCTGTCACGGGGCAGATGAGAAGGCTGCCCGTCTTCTTTCCCGCTCCACGAGGACATGCACGGGTTGTGCAGACGCGCTGCGCAGCCACGCCCATCGCTAGGGCTTATTTTGGGGGTAGGGCATCTATGACACAAATGCTTAGAAATCCTGTAGGGCTTATTTTATGGGTAGGTCTTATTTGTGGGGAAACATGGTAGTGTAGAAAAAAAGATAAATATGAAAATTTTTCTGTTTGCTCAGAGTTTTAACCGAGGACTCCAAAAGTCATAAAGAGTTTTCCAAAGATGACTGGGAGACACACAGCTGCAAGACTTGCCAAAATGCTCATGGAACAAAAACGGGTGTCTTATCTGGGATCCCCCAAAAGGAGAGTCCGAGCACAGGATCTGCACTGTGCTGGCGCATTTCAAGTCCCTCCCGGAGAGCTGGAAGGAAGGAGCAGGGAAACACAGACAGGGAAGGCGGAAAAGCCAACTCACAGGGCATTTTCGAGGTCGCCACCAGGGCGGCTCCGTTCTGCAGGACCCGATAAGGAACACAGAGGCCTCCCAGGATGGTCACCGCGAAGAGGGGAGTCGGGGCATTCGCCCACTGCCTTGCCCCCTGGTTGAGGGTTGCTTGGGTGTTAACGGTGCTGCGCTCTGAGATGGAACCTGCAGGGGCCCAGGGAGCTCCCGCTGCTTACAGAAGGCCTTGGGACGGAGCAATGGAGAGATCTATGGCAGCCGCTTTGGGCTGGATGCCATCCGTAGGCTTAACTCTGTCCCCCACGCCCTGGCCAAAGTAACAGATGAACCAAAGGAATGAGATGCAGTGCACCCAAAATGCAATGGCTGATTGTGTCCCCCCAACTCTCTTCATGGTGACATTAAAAGGTGGGGCCTTTGGTTGGTCATTAGCTCATGAGGATGAAGCCCTCATAAGGGGGATTAGTGCCCTAGGGAGCCTGGAGAACTCTCGAGCCTCTTTCTGCGTGTAAGGAAACAAGAGAACAGCCATCCGCAACCCACGGGAGGACCCTCACCAGGACCTGACCATGCTGGCACCCTGACCTTGCACTTCCCGGCCTTCAGAAGTGGGAAAAATGAATTTCTGTTATTTATAAGCCACTCATTCTTCCGCTACTGCAGTGTGAACTAAGACAAAAAGAAGGGGGTGGCTACACTGATCCGCCCACTCCTACCCTTCTTTTAACAAGCATTCAAAATTTTAAGGAAATAGATCAGAAGGAGTAATTCCTGGAAGTGAAAGAGTTCAATGCATGAAGACATTTCTGCTACGATTCCCACAGGGGAGAGAATAGGGCTGCTTCTCACCACCCGAGGCGAGTGAGGAAGCCTGGAAAGAAGAACTCTGAGTGCCTGGGGATGTTCGCAAGGGGAGCCTTGCATCTCACCAGGCGTCTTCCTCCCGCCTGAAAAACGCAGAGGCCTGCCTGTGCTGCTTAATAGAGAGAACCAGAGAGTTTCCAGAACAGAGAACCAGAGAGTTTCCAGAGGATCTTAACATGTGCCCCTTTACCTTGCCATTCTGTCTCTCAGAAGTCGGCAGGCCGGCTGGAGCAGAGAGGAGAGCACGCAGGCATGAGAGGAAGGTGCCGCGCTGCCATTGATTGAATGCAGCAAGGTGTGTGAGCTCCCGTTGGCTGCTCACGCTCCACGCGTGATAAGCTGGAATGATCTTCAAACGACCTGGCCCACGAGAGCTGCCTGCAGGACGAGGGACCACAGCAGAAAGGGATCATCAGAGGCAAAGAGGGCATGTTCCGGGCAGTGTGGCAGACTACTCACTGTCCCCACAAAATTCTTCCTCCTTCATGCTGGCATATGAATGCCAACCTGCAGACTGCACGCCCCAGCCTCCTTCCGCGGAAGGTAACCACGTGGGTTACTCACTATCAATGCAACGTGAAGGGAAGCAGTGGGCTCAGCTTCTGCCTCACCTGCTAAAATGAAACCATTTGCCTGAATTCAACTCTTTCCTCTTCTCTTTCTCTGAGAAACAGACATGTCCCTGACAGCTTTTTGACCACGCAAACTAGGAAAACACCCGAGGGGTTGGGGAGCAATAAAAGGAAGGAACTCTGGTGCCCAATGAGCTGGATTTTTTACGTGAGAGAGCACCAAAGCTCTTGTTTTATTTAAACAACTGTTTCTTGGCATTTTTTAAAATATTGCTCCCCGAAGGAGGAAAAAAATAGATTGAAGGTTAACTTAATTGATTTTAAATTTTAATTTAAATTATTTCTTCCTAACGAGGGACATTAAATGCTAATAAATAAGACTCTGTGGAACTTTAGAAAGTCACAAACCATTGTAATAGCTGAGATTTTTCCGTTTCCCCTTCCCCAAGAACTAACATTCACTCCTACTAAGAATGCTTGATTTCAGCTACTGTATGTTTGGTCCCAAACAGCTTAATCTCTGCTCTCAGTAGCACAGTGAGGGATCTCAGAAGAGTGGAAAGGCCTTTTGGATTCCCCGAGGATATACCACTGCAGCCCATGTGTGAAGGCTTGGGACGACAAAAGCTATCTGAAAGTGGAGAAGGAGCTAAACACACCTGACAAAGCACCTGGGAGTGGAAGGGGATTTGCCACACCTTCTCTCATCTTCCCTCCTCCGCACTCACAGAGGAGGCCCCACAGCCTATTTAGGGAAGCCAGAAACAACCATGGAGCTTGTTGGAATGGACTAGACCTCCTTCTCTTAGGTGAGAGACAGGGGTAGATTGGATAAGAAAACAAGGTTTAGATCTAGACTGGACTGGACATTTTAAAACTTATAAAGGAATTAAAAGCTATGGGTTTCATACAAGATGTCACCTAACGTTGACAACTGGGCATCTACAAAAGCAGTAGAGGCAGAAAAATAAACCTGTTTCCTAATTGTACTTTACCAAGTTGAGTACACCCAGGTAATCTGATTATTCAATATCTAGTAAGCAAAGGTTACAGGGTGCAAAGGTACAAGAACAAATGAAATATCTTCTCCCACCCATCTTTCGCTGTTATCAAACCCGACTAAGCTAATTGAGACTGCTTTTATACGATATTAAGTGCAATCTTTTACTTCTCTTCATAGATGCCGCCTAGAATTCTGAAGTCTGTTCGTGGAATCTGATTATTTAATATAACAATTAATGCTTTGCAACTACTAAGAGAATTTAGAATCCTTTGACAGGGGTTGTTTCATTGTTCTAGCCAGAGATTCTCTGTCACCCCATAATTAACAAGTGAGCTTTTCATGAATAACAGAGAATGGTTAGTGTCTCTACTTCTTTATCTACTGAAGTCCAAACACCACAGGGTGGTAACGACATTAAGGGCAGCATCCTATAGAATAATATCAACATTTCCAAATATTGGTAGGCTTTTTGGTTTGTTGAATTTTTATTTTTATAAAGCTCTAGCACAAAAGTTGTGACATGTTTATTAATTGCAGAGGAAGAGAGGGTTGCTTTTCAAAGCATATTTTTCAAGGAAGAACTTTTTATTTAACGTTACAAAGTGATTTCTTACAAACTATCATTACTCACAAAATTGGATGTGTTTTTCCTGCACTTATTTATTTTCCAGAAAGTATGGTCATATCATCCTTCCTCTGGAGAGTACAGTGTTAAGGAGTAAGTAGAATGAAACATTTAAAGAAAGTTCTCTGTTTTTATTTTTTTTTGGACCCCTCCCCGGCTCTTCTAAGCCTGAAGGTCTCTCTAAGCATAAGGCGTGTCAGGTTGTAAATGAGACATGTGGAACAAGGAGAAATTTTATTTTGTTTTTTACAAAAGTCTTAAAGAAGCCAAAACATGCAGCTCAAAAAAGTCATCTAGGAAAACACTTAGGTCTCAAAAACTCATAAGCCCAAAAAGATAATGAACAAGACCCATCTATCTATTGCCAATTTACCTGGGCTTTCCGCCCTCTTCAATCCTCGTGTGAAAACCTCCCACACCCTAAATGCTGCCTCTTCATGTCCCACAGTGATCTTGGGCTCCTCCTTGCTCCTTGGCCTTTCCTGTCTGTGATGTGAAATCCTGTTTCCTGTCTCTGAGGGAAAAATAGTGGCTCTTTGGTCTACTCCCCACAGCTGTCCTGAGTTCGCTTGTCCCTGATGCTTTCTCTGAGGCCCCTCCCTGAGAGAGCCAGAAGTGGCAGGTTGACAGCTGCAGCCAGGTGGTGGCCTGGGAGCTCCTCTGGGGCAGGAACCAAGTCCTACTCAGCTCTGTCTTCCGCTGCCCCAGCATGGCAAGTACTGGTCAAGTTGGTTTTGTTTCATTTTGTGCACGTTTTGCATTTATTGAGTCACTGGATGAAAATATGGAAGAGAAAATTTATCTTCCTCCAGTGATCTTATCATAGCCTGGGTCCTCGATGTTCATTGTCAGGAAGTCAGAACACCTGGTAGGGAGGTTACAACTCAAACCGTTTTTCTCCCCACTGAACTTCCCCTGCCTGGCACTTACCAAGGGTGCTCGCCACTGTCTTTTGGTTTTCCTCTG
The DNA here is from genome assembly GCA_008750895.1 of Mirza zaza. Taxonomy (NCBI): domain Eukaryota; kingdom Metazoa; phylum Chordata; class Mammalia; order Primates; family Cheirogaleidae; genus Mirza; species Mirza zaza. Next base: position 26,440 of record VSMD01078913.1, read on the forward strand.
TGGCTGCTGAGAAGAATAGGGGCTGAACGCTCCCAGACTAGCTATTTCTTGCTTGCTGTTCTCTCTGCATGGCTAGCTGCCATCAAGAAGCTATCTTGGTTCACTAGATAGACCCACCATTTCCCAACTAACAGCTTTCCAAAAAGCTCTCATTTAGATGAATGGGGCAATTTATAAGCAAGAGAGGACAGACAGGAAGAAAGATGGGATGGGGAGTGCTGCTCCAGCCCTGCCAGTGGGGGCCGGTTTGTGTGCCAGTGGCCAGCCTTGCCCTGTGCTCGTTCCGTTCACGCAGATGAGCTGCCACCCTGCACTGGAAACGCTGGAGGTTTTCTTCGCCCATCACTGTTCATTACCAGGAAGAAAAATCACCTCCTTATTTGAAGCTCTTTTTTTCACCATGGCCCATTGGCCATGACTGATGCTGCTTTAAGTAATGCAGTTAAAACTGCTTAACCTCGGAAAACCTCCTACATAGAACATGCTTGCTATAGTTAAGATAAAATCCACAGGAAGCGGAAACTGTAAAAGGACAATAGGTGCCTTCTTCAAACTTCCCTGTGCCATAATTCTAATATGTAGCCACACAAGATCCCACTCTCAAGCCACATGGTTTTCAACTCATTACAAAAATGTCCAGGAGTTAAGAATTGTGTTCTTATACACCCTACAAATTGCACAATGCTGTTAACATCAATCTACCTTTTAAACTAAGATCATATCAAATGAAAAGAATATGGTACTATTTCCATTGTAAGTAATAAATACATTATTTTATTTCATTCTTCATACCTCCCATTAAATGATTTCTAAAAAAACCCATCATTTTACAGTTAAATCGCTTTTTCAATATTGTTCTAACTATTCTTAAATTAATTAGAATATGGTTTGCTAGTTCCCCTCTGCAACTATATTCTTTTAGTAATCAATAGATGTTTTATGCAGAACATTTTGTGGATTTTATCTTACATAGGACAATAGCTTTCAATACAACAAAGTCACTATTTTTCTCAACATACTTGAACTTCCTATGAAGATAAAGCCAATGAAATAAGGAATGCCCTCAGCAGTTTATTAGCATTTAGCTAGTTAGACTTCATTAATAAGAGGGGATACCTGACATCTCCCATTAGTTCTGTTACCACAATTGCTATAATAATAGTGGCACAAAAGGGGACAAAATACTTAAAGGGGGTTTTACTTAAAAATTAGGCCAACATGCATGCAGTAAACAATTTAAAAAACCCATAAATAGACAGCTAGCTATATAGTTATTACATTCAATAATTTAGCATGTTATGCATGATGGTTGTGACCTCCAAAATAATTTAACGCCTTGAGCTGAGATTAAATGCAGACCATTAATTTTTCCTTCTGGTTGTCAAGCCAACCAAGAGACCCGTCAAATCCATTTAAATAAAGCCTGCATCATGTAATAATATTAAAGGGAATAAAATATTAATATGGGCCTGTGGTAGAACACTGGCCAATCGAGCTTCAGTGAGGTGCCTTTAATTTATCACCCTGACAATCCGTCTTTGTACTGCAACTTGGAATTAGAGCATCATCTAAGAATTATTTTTTGTGGTAGAATATGGGCCCATTTTAAGGAAGCTTACAGATCCTCCAAATGCTCAGAAATGTTTAGTATCTCCAAGGAAAATCATGATTTCCAGTCTAATTGTATGAATTCAAAGAGATACCAAGTTACAAATCCCAGAGATCAGTTGTAATAAAAATGAAACTTTAAAGGAAAAAGGAAGACACTAATTTATTAAGGGAGATTTGATGAGCTTTCCCCATAATAACAGTACATCTAAGTCAACATATTACTTACACTCCACATGCACCACGCCTAACCAGTGCAGCTTCTCCCAGATATATTCTGGTTTTATCTCTGGATATTATGTTTTTCTGGATCATTTTCCAATGGGTTTGCTCTCTGAAGAGTGGAGGTTTTAAGTACATATTCTTAAATACTACATCCTCATTCTAAAGACAACTGCCCTGCAGGAACCACGCTTATTCCATATAGATATTTTAGATTTAGGCGTATGGAGGTTACAGATTAACAGTGTGAGAAACAAATGCGCAGCCCATGCTTTGACGTCTTCAGGTCTTCATGTCTTCAGTTGCTTTACTGACATGAATACTCAGTAGTCATTTATTTTACCAAATGAGACATATGCATAAATTATTTTTTAAAACGTGTTTTTAAAAAAGTGTATTTTAAACACACCAAATATAATCTTTAAAGCTAATCAGGTTATTTTCCCCCGCTCTGGTCACAAAGAAACCAGAAACCAGAAACCAGGGGCCGCCATCTTGGGGCCGCCATCTTGGGGCCGCCATCTTGGGGCCGCCATCTTGGGGCCGCCATCTTG
>VSMD01078915.1:0-69130 GCA_008750895.1 Mirza zaza
ATTTTCCTGGTTAGAGCTGGAACCCATACTACTAAGTGAAGTATCCCAAGAATGGAAAAACAAGCACCACATATATTCACCAGCAAACTGGTATTAACTGAGCAGCACCTAAGTGGACACATAGGTACTACAGTAATAGGGTATTGGGCAGGGGGGAGAGGGGCGGGTATATACATACATAATGAGTGAGATGTGCACCATCTGGGGGATGGTCATGCTGGAATCTCAGACTTGGGGGCAGAGGGGGGGAAAGGGCATTTATTGAAACCTTAAAATCTGCACCCCCATAATATGCTGAAATAAAAAAAAAAAAGAAAAAAAGAAGAAAAAAAAAACGAAAGCATTAGCTTGGCCAAAATTACAAAGTGCTGCCAAGAGTTTGGAGAAATAAATACTGCTGGTAATAATGTTAACTGCCACAACCTTTTGAAAAAAAATAAACATTTATTTTTTAAATTTTTTTAATGTAAAAATCTTCTAGGAATTTATTCTATAAAAGTATAAGGATATACTTACAAGGATGATTTTTTTTGTCATTATAAAGACTGCTATAGGCTGGGCGTGGTGGCTCAAGCCTGTAATCCTAGCACTCTGGGAGGCCGAGGCAGGCGGACTGCTCGAGGTCAGGAGTTCAAAACCAGCCTGAGCAAGAGCGAGACCCCATCTCTACTATAAATACAAAGAAATTAATTGGCCAACTAATATATATAGAAAAAATCAGCCGGGCATGGTGCCACATGCCTGTAGTCACAGCTACTTGGGACGCTGAGGCAGCAGGACTGCTTGAGCCCAAGAGTTTGAGGTTGCTGTGAGCTAGGCTGACGCCAATGGCACTCACTCTAGCCTGGGCTACAAAGAGAGACAATGTCTCAAAAAAAAATAAAGACTGCTATAGTAAGCTGAAAAATATCCAACAATAGGGAATATTTGCATAAATTATAATAGAACCAAATTTTAGATTATACAGCTATTGAAAAGAATAAGGAAGTTCTATGTGTACAGACCTGAAAAAATGTCCAGGATGTATCAACAAGTGGAAAAAAATCAAATTACAGAAAACATATGATGCCATTTATAAAAAGAAAATCTATGTTTATGCACAACAAAAAGCTGTGACAGCACACACACTGTTAGCACTGGCAACTAGGCAGTCAGCCTGCAAATGGGGAGACTTCAACTTTCTTTTACATGCCCCCATTTTATTTAAATGTTTATAATTAACATGAATTATATGAGAAACTTTACAAAACTGATAGACTATTCAAGTTTGATTTTAAAAATTTAACAGCTGCATAGTATATGAAGTTATCTGGGATTTTTTCCAGGAAAGGCCCTCAAGTCTCTGGAGATAAGCTGTTACAACAGTGTTTACATTCAGGGCTTGGCCTACATTTTATAAGCCCTTGCTTCTCAAAGTACAGTCCAGAGACCAGCAACACGAGCCCTTCCTAGGAGCTTGTGGGAAATGCGACTCTCAGGCTCTACCCCAGACCTATGAGCCAGAATCTGCATCTTAACAAAGTCCCCAGGGGATTCCTCTGCACGCTCAAGGTTGAGCAGTACCATGCTAAATGCCAAGTCAAATCCCAGTTTCTGTAGTACCATTTCCTGTTACATCCAAATTAGGAACACCTCAATCTAAATTAGGGTATGAAGGACTCTCCCCCCAAATGGCTCTCTCAAATATGAAGTAACACAGGAAACAGACCCTAAGGTTTATAAAATCTGCATAATTTAAAAGTAAAATGTAGTGACACTGTCTATCCAGTAGATGTCATCTCCCACTGACACTGAAAATCAACAAGGAGACTCCTGATTTCTTAGCCTCTAATACTAAATTATTAAATAGGGGTGACAGGATAAACAAACTGAGGGACAACATAGATGAGTGTGCCAGTGTGTGTGAGAACATGTCAGCTGACAGAGCCTCCTTCCTTTGTGGAATCCCTACACATTGCCATTGCAATGACACCACAAATCTTGTAGTTATTTGTAAACACGTGTTATGTGTGCTCCCATGGCAAGAGAGGTTGTATCTTACTCATCAGTGTCTCCAGGACTACAACTCTGACCTATCGTGTATCAGAAACCTAGAATTGCCCAGAAAATGAACAAAACGATGAATGAATGATGAGTGAAGAATTTTAATAAAAATGACCCATTTTATGCTGGCATAGATGCGGAGAGAGAGGAACACTCCTCCACTGCTGGTGGGACTGCAAACTAGTTCAACCTCTGTGGAAAGCAATATGGAGATACCTCAAAGCGATACAAGTGAATCTACCATTTGATCTAGCAATTCCACTACTGGGCATCTACCCAAAAGATCGAAAGTCACTTTATGAAAAAGACACCTGCACTCGAATGTTTATAGCAGCACAATTCACAACTGCAAAGCTGTGGAAACAACCCATGTGCCCATCAATTCATGAGTGGATTAATAAAATGTGGCATATGTATACCATGGAGTACTACTCAGCTTTAAGAAACAATGGTGATATAGCACCTCTTGTATATTCCTGGATACAGCTGGAACCCATTCTACTAAGTGAAGTATCTCAAGAATGGAAAAACAAGCACCACATGTCTTCACCACCAAATTGGTATTAATAGATCAACACCTAAGTGGACATATAGGAGTAACATTTATCGGGAGTTGGGAGGGTGGAAGGGGGTAGGAGGGGATGGGTATATACAACCACAACAAGTAAGATGTGCAATGTTTGGGGGATGGACACGCATGAAGCTCTTACTCGAGGGGGGAGGGGGGCATGGGCAATATATGTAACCTTAACACTTGTATCCCCATAATGCACTAAAATAAAATAAATAAATTTTTAAAAATGACCCATTTTAAATAATTTTCCATAACTATGCCGCATTTCTTATCAATGTTCCACTCAGGAAATGTTGTCTAGAAGGTAAACCACTAAAATAGCAGCCTTCCCCAGAGGTTGTGTGGCTTAACAATAAATGCTCTTAGCTGCAAAAATTATAATAATTTTAAAATACACATGTACCTGTACACATGCTTAGGAGCCAATTTCTTTTAAAAGATTAGTCAAAGATGGGCAATTAAAGATCAGTAAAGAGGCCGGGCACGGTGGCTCAAACCTGTAATCCTAGCTCTCTGGGAGGCCGAGGTGGGCGGATCGTTTGAGCTCAGGAGTTCGAGACCAGCCTGAGCAAGAGTGAGACCCCATCTCTACTATAAATACAAAGAAATTAATTGGCCAACTAATATATATAGAAAAAATTAGCCGGGCATGGTGGCACATGCCTGTAGTCCCAGCTACTTGGGTGGCTGAGGCAGCAGGATTGCTTGAGCCCAGAAGTTTGAGGTTGCTGTGAGCTAGGCTGACGCCACGACACTCACTCTAGCCTGGGCAATAAAGTGAGACTCTGTCTCACAAAAAAAAAAAAAAAAAAGATCAGTAAAGATAACTGCAATGGATTTAAACATCTAATTTGTTCATAATGATACTAAAATAGCACATATTTGGTCACGTTTGGAGGTCTAGTGAAACAACTAATTATATTAAAAATTGGCAAATGAAGGGAAAGAATCAAAATGTATCTTGTCTCTCCTATACAAACTATAGTAATGGGTAACCAAATAATAGCTGAAGCAAAATTTCTCTTTCTAGAAATATTCTAACAAATCATGAAATGATAGAAATTGAGCTATTACCATTTTACACCTCCTTCTGAATTAAGAAATCTAGGCATTGAGCATCAATAGCTGCTAACACCACAAAAAATCAGACAAACCTACATTATGAGAATCTTGGAAAAGGCACATAACCATCAATGACATAGTCTTGCAAAAATCTAACCACCAATTTGCAGGAGCTACAAGGGACAGAGGAATACACTAAACACCGCCACAGAGATACACCACCAGCAATATATAAAGCTGCACAAAGCTCTATGGAACAAACCACCCAGTTTCTTCAACAAATAAACTTCAAGGAAAAGAGATGAAGAGAGAGCTTATAAAATCATGAGACCTAAGAGACATATCAACCAAATGAAACACATAGATCTTATTTGGATCCTGATGTGAACAAAATAAGAAAACTGAGGAAATCTGAACACTCACTGGATTTGATAATATTAGGAATCATTGTTTTAAAAAAATTTAAATACCTCACTTAACATCATTCCAAATGAAGTTAAATGATATATGGGATTTGCCTCAAAATTATCGACATGGAAGCGAGAAGGGATATAGAGGAAATAAGATCATTGTTGAAACTGACTGATGAGGACAAGATAGTTCATTATACTCTTCTCTGTACTTCGGTATGTGTTTGAAAATTTCCACTAAAAAGAAACATAAAGTAAACAAGTTCATACCACAAAGGGGGATTTATTGGCAGAATACTAGTGTATGTCATTAACTCAAAGAAGATATGAAAAACCAAGCCACAGGAAGGAGGCAGAGGATCCGGCCGGGACTCAGGAGCAGCTGGACCCAGCGCCCTGAATGATGCCAAGACTGTCACTCTGTTTCTCTCCATGTGCTGGCTCTGTCTCTCTTTCTTACTATAGATCAGCTTTCATCACTTGGCAAAAAAACTTAGCTGCCAATTTGTAAAATTTAATGGCCTGCAGACATGCTTTGTTTGCTCACAGTGCTTTTGGAAATTGATTTAGTTATTAATATTTTAAAAAGGGAAATTTCACATAAAAGTCCAAATTTCTGGCATCTCTTAAAAAAATCAAACTCTGAAATTCCTAAATCCCAGTGATCAGCTGGTACAAAGGAGCTGCTGTTGCCTTTGGAAGGGGCATGCTGTCTGAAAGACCACAGTGAGCCTGCTGCCCTCTCGTTTCCACCTGCTGGACTCACTGTGTGTCCCACCCACAGACGTGATGGGCCCTGCCTTCGCAGTCTCACACCCAGACCCTAGCTTGGGTCAAGTACCCTCCTTGGTCAAGTTCCTCTTCCCTGTGTAGCTGCTATTGTCATTAGCACCAGGGAATAGAGTATTTTAATATGCTCACGCATGTATGACTCAGTTTCCATGTCTGTAAAAAATAAGGAAGTTGAATCTAAGTTCCCTTTCAATTTTTGGCTGTTTTTTTCTGAAATTAGACCTGTAAAACAACTCAAATCAGTGCTCCTGTGTGCATAAGGAAATTTGTTTTAGGTATTTCTGCTCCCCAACGAATACCACTTTATCTGACCCTCTCCCCCCAAAAAACAATTTTAATTAACAAAACAAACAAAATTAACTAAAACAAAAAATAGAAGTCTTTGAAGTCTTTTATCATAAGCACAAGATAGCTCCTGGTTTGTACCTCTATGCACATGCTGTTCCTTCTGCCAGGACTGCCCTTCCTTCTGATGAAGGATCATCTGTAATTTAACACTCAGCTGAAATATTTCCTCTACTACCTTCCTACACGTCCCCCAGCCAGCTCACCCTCCCAGTCTAAGCAGGGCCCCCATGCCTGTCAATATTGCCTACCACTGCACTTAGAGAAACCAGTAAACTCCTCACAGATGAACTGTGTCTCTCCCACCACACTGTGGGCTCATTCACCTTGTGTGCCCAGTGTGCCTGGTACTCAGGAGATACTCAATAACTGGTGGATAAAAAACGGACCTGAGGCTGGGCACAGGGGCTCACGCCTGCAGTCCTAGCACTCTGGGAGGCCAAGGCAGGAGGATCACTTGAGGTCAGGAGTTCAAGACCAGCCTGACTGAGAGTGAGACCCCATCTCTACTAAAAATAGAAAAATGAGTGGAGCCTGATGGTGTGTGCCTATAGCACCAACTACTTGGGAGGCTGAGGCTGAGGCAGGAGGATCACTGGAGCCCAAGAGTTTGAGGCTGCTGTGAGCTAGGCTGATACCAAGGGCACTCTAGCCCAGAAAACAGAGTGGGACTCCATCTCAAAAAAAAAAAAAAACAAACAAACAAACCTAGAGGTCTCTATGTGGGTTGGGAGGCCTCAAAAGGACATGTGGTAACTGGTGAGCTTTGAGATGTAAATTTGCTATAACTCAACAGTGAACTACTGAGCAAGAAATGGCGGCAGTAATTTACAAGCTCTGATTTTTTTTAATGTAGTTATTTCTGAAATAAAGTCTTCTCTCATCACAACCCCACCCCACCTCCCCTACCCTACCCACCCATGGATCTGGGGATTTTGCTAGCCTTAGAGAGGTCTACCAGTTTATACAGACTCACTCTGAAGGTTCTTCTACCTGCAAAGGCAGCCTCAGAGACATTGGGGCTACTTCGTCTCTCAATAGCTGAAGGTCAAATTTGGAGCTACCATACATGTCTCTGTTCTGAATTACTTATCCCAATAAAATTCTGTTTAGAGACTGAAACAGGTTCTGCTACTACTTCTACTTCTACAGCATTACTAGTATACTGAACTAGTAGAACCTGCCTAGGGTCTCTTAACCAGTGGATGGCAGGGCTGGGGTTGGAGCCCCAGCAGTCCTCTCTCTGAGCCACTGCACAGGCTATTGTTCCATCAGTGAATAAGGGCGGGGTGGGAAGACTTTCAAATATGATGCGAAAGACTGAAACTTATTTCAAGGACACAGATGTATGGGTCAGAAAGCTCATTAAAGAGGAAGAAAAATGCATACGCAACATAGAGCACAAGTTCTAAAACAAGAACCTGGGAGGAAAACAAGAAAAAGTGGTTATTATGAGTCATGCAGCACATAACAATGTTTCAGTCAACAGTGGGTCACATATACCACAGTGGCCCCATAAGATTATAATGTGGCATTTTTACTGTAACTTTTGTATGTTTAAATACACAAACACTTACCATTGTGTTACAACTGCCTACAGTATTCAATACAGAAACATGCAGTACAGGTTTGTAGCTTAGTAGCATTAGGCCATACCACATAGCCTAGGTGTGTAGTAGGCTATACCACCTAGGCTTGTGTAAGTACACCCTATATTTTTGCACAATGACATCACCTAACACATCAGAACATATTTGTTGTTAAGTGACATATGACTGTGTATACAAAAGAACTGGCAGGGCATTCTTTTGTAAGAACTCCTGTGATTCTAGCACTTTGGGAGGCTGAGGTGGGAGGACTGCTTGAGGCCAGGAGCTCAAGAGCAAGAGCTGAGCAACAGTAAGACCCCATGTCTACTAAAAATAGAAAAATTAGCCTGGCATGGTGGCTCACACCTGTAGTCCCAGCTACTCAGGAGAGGCAGGAGGATCGCTTAAGCCCAGGAGTTCAAGGTTGCAGTGAGATATGACGACACCACGGCACTCTAGCCTGGGTGACAGAATGAGATCCTATCTCAAAAAAAAAAAAATTGACAACAAGGACTTGAACACGTACTTGTACACTCATGTTCATATCAGTTTTATTCACAATTGCCAAAAGTGGAAAACAACCCAAATGTCAATAAACAGATCAACAAAATGTTGTATATATAAACATACACACACACACACACAGAGGAATATTCAGCATTAAAAAGGAAGGAAATTTTGATACTTTCTTCAACATGGATGAACCTTGAAGACATTATGCTACATGAAATAAAACAGACACAAAAGGACAAACATTGTATGATTCCACAGACACGAGGTACCCAGAAGAGTCAACTTGAGAGACAGTGGAATGGTGGTTGCGCGGGGACTGGGGAAACAGGGTGACGAGGAGTTAGTATTTAACGGCAGCAGAGGTTCAGTTTGGGAAGATGAAAAAGTTCTGGAGATGGATGGCTGTGACGGTTGCACAACAATGTGAATGTACTTGATGCCAATGAACTGTACACTTAAAAGCAGTCATTAATAAAATGTTAAATTGTATCGTTTCTTGGCCTTTTGGCTAAGATCAAGTGTAAAATGTTAAATTTTATGTTATGTATGCTTTACTGCAATTTTCAAAAAGTAGTTACATATCAACTGCAGTATGAGACGGGAAAAGACACTCCACATGAAGTCTGAAGCCCACGGGTAAGAAGCTAATGGCTCTGGGAACCCGTTATCTCTTGGCCTCAGTCTGATCTACAAAAAATACAGGCTAGCTACATCCTCAGGGTTGTTACGAAGATTAAGTGAGGAAACATCTATCAAAATAAGTTCTGAGTAAGCACTTAACTACTTTTTGAATATTACTGTAATATTCTAGAAAGTCTTGAGAAAGACACTGGCCTCAGAGCCAAATACAGGCTCCGGCAGGAAGAGGCAAGTCCCCAGAGAAGGAAGATAAGCAAGGAGGCTTCTTCCCCGGCCCCGGCCCTGTCCAGAGCGCACACTGGGAAAGGAAGGGCCTGCCTCCCGTCCTCCCTCATCCACTGCCCCACGCACGACGAGGCAAGTCGCCTTGCCTCACTGGGCCCCAGGCACCACCCTGACGAACATGGACATTTGACCTGCCTGTCTCTCAAGGAGCAAAGTGGAAAATACGTACCAAAGGCATTTGCAAGCTGGAAACAGCGCAGGGGCATTCTTCTCATCAACAGAATTTCTCTACACCCTTCTTTCTTCTCCCAAAAGCACAATGTCATTCGCCTTCAGAAGCATTACCAGTGGGCATTTCAGGATGTCCCTGTCTTAAATCGCCCCAGCAACTCCTGAAATTGCTGTAACAGAAAGTTTCGTTCTCTTCCCTGCCATGTCAGCGTACAAGCCTTAGGGAACCAGGCAAGGAGGCTACCACCTCTGCAGCCAAGACGTACACACTATGATGCCAGAACAGGAACCACCCTTCTCTAGGAGGACGGCGTGCTGCTGAACGCCTTCCTGCACAGGGTCAGCACCACGAGTGCAGGCAGCCCACCCGCCCCTCATTACTCTCATCCCCACAGAACTGTACCCATCCCCGAAGTGAGGACCCCTCCTGTCCCCATGACCTGGGGAACACCAGCCAGCCCTTCAAGAGCCTCCACCATTCTATGTTCCTCTACCTTCTGGCTCTGCCAACACCTGCGTGAGCCCTGGGGACACCATATCTTAAGTGGATGCTGTTTCTCCTCCCATGCCATGTGCCTCAGGGCCAGGATGGATGAGATAAGTGTTCTTGCTCCCTCTTGTCACTCCAGTGCAGCACCTTAGTCCCCTCCACCTCGTGAAACTCCCGCATCTTCGAGGCTTGGGCTTTCCAGCTGCTATACCCTGTCCCCCACCTTGCTACCGTCAGCTACAACCCTCTTGGTCACTTGCCTCATTTATTGAGGACATCTGCTCTGGTTCAGACTTCCTTTCTACCCCAATTCCTGTCATTCTCCTCAGTAACTTCTATGTCCATGTAGATGATCCAGCCAGAAGCCTGGCCCCTCTCAGGTCCTTGACCTTCTCTTCTCCAAAAACCTTTCCCTTCATTCTACCTAACACTGCCATGGTCATACCCTGAACTTCACCAGAAACAGTATCTCCTCTAACCTCTGCCTCCATCCTTCTCACTCACTTGCTCAAATACCCGCTCCCACCACAATTCTCTGCACTCTTGACTCCTGCAAGCACAGCCACTAGCACCTTCTCTCTGTGCATCAACCCCTCTGGGCTGCGCTGCCTTCCTTCACCAGCTTAGATCCCACAGCCCCTCCCGCAGATACCTCGCCTCCCTCGCTCCTTTCTTCCCCATCCAGCTCTCTGTTCTCCTTTTCAGTGCCTGCATCTGGCAAGCAAATGTTGCTGGCGAGGAAAGAAAATCAAGTAACCAGCCTACTGGAACTTGCTTTCTATGCATTTATGATCACAAAGCAGGAATGGGCATTCCCTCCACACCTCCTAGAAATTTCACCATGGCTCTCCCCACCATCCCTATGTCACTCTCAACAGATGACCCTACCTCATTTTTCCCAAAGAACACAGAAGCCATCAAGCATAAACTCCGTCATGGCTCCTCAACCAAATCTACAAACCCTCCCACATCCATACCCGTCTTCTCCTTGTCTCCAGCCACATGGAGAGCACGCTCCTGCTCCTAGCAAAGGCCAAGCCCTCCACAAGCACTCTGGACTCCAGGCCACCCCCCTCCCCGAGAAGTTCGTTCTTATTAAACCATTATCCTGTTTCCTGCATCACTAATCAGGCTTTACTTCTCTACAGGCTCATCCCCGACAGCACACAGACACATTCTACTTACTCTTCACCCCAAATACACGCACACACCTTTCATCCCCATATGTCCCTCTAGCTAATGCTGCAATCCCTCCACAACAATTACCTACATCAACCTTCCCAAACTTTAATGTAGATACAAGTGACCTGGGAATAGAGCATTGCTAAAATGAACGCTCTAATTTAGTAGGTCTGGAGTGGGGCCCAGGATTCTGTACCACTAGCCTAACCTCAGGTGATGCTCCTGGCTCACAGACCTCAGCCTGAGTAGCGAAGACCTTTGTTTCCCTCCCCTACTAATTTATGGAACCTGATCCAATCTAACTTCCTCCCCCAATATAACTTAATAGAAACTGTCTCATCAAGGTCACCAACAAACTCCACATGGCGGCTCCAATAAAAACCCTTCTCTTTCTCCTCTCCCACCCTCTCCGCTTTTAAAAATGAGCGTGTAGCAGTAGAGCCCCTCTTGGCATTGCCCTTCTTGACGCTGCCCCTCCTGGTTTCTACGGCACATTCTCCAGGGGCTTATCACTTCTTGGTGGGCTCTTTCTCCATGTCATTTGCCAGGTCTTCCTCCTTTACTTGACTTCTGAATGTTAGCATTTCTCAGGGCTCAGTCTCCACTCTCCTCTGGGAATCGCACCCAGGCAGTGGCTTTACGTGCAGCTTCCAAACTCTGGAGAGGCCGCTGGGATGCTCTCCCAGCCTCAGACTCCGCCCTCTCATCCCCTGCCTCCTCTCCCCACTTGGCTGCCTCACAAGACTCAAACTCAACAGCCCCAAAGTAGAACTCCTGATTCTTCCCCCTTAAAATCTGCTCCTCCTCCACTATTCTCATTTAGTAGCGACTAAAGCAACCAGTAGTATCCACGTCATTACCAAAGCCAGAAACCTGGAGGTCATTTTTGACTCTCCTTGCCTCTCCCCCAGTTCACGACAAATTCTACTGATTCCACCTCCAAAATACATTTCAAATCCATCAATTTCTTCCACCTTTCTGCCACACCCGAGTCCCAGCCACCATCCACTGGCCAGCCATGGCTTTCTTTTCTTTTTTTTTTTGAGACAGAGTCTCACTTTGTTGCCCAGGCTAGAGTGAGTGCTGTGGTGTCAGCCTAGCTCACAGCAGCCTCAAACTCCTGGGCTCAAGCAATCCTCCTGCCTCAGCCTCCCAAGTAGCTGGGACTACAGGCATGCGCCATCATGCTCAGCTCATTTTTTCTATATATATATATATTAGTTGGCCAATTAATTTCTTTCTATTTATAGTAAGATGAGGTCTCGCTCTTGCTTAGGCTGCTTTTGAACTCCTGACCTTGAGCAATCCGCCTCGGCCTCCCAGAGTGCTAGGATTACAGGTGTGAGCCAGCCATGGCTTTCTAACTGACACCTCATTGTCACCTTAGCCCCTCTTTAATCTACTCTCTGCATGGACCCTAGAGTGAATTTCTTGAAACTGCAACTGAAGAGCAGTTGCAGTTTTTTTTTTTTTTATAACTGAAATCTCTCATTTATTTCTCTGGAAGTCTGATTTCCTGAAAGTCCGTTACCCTATCACTGTTTTTCTAGTCTATTTCTATTGTTATAGAACAAAGATTTTAAAACCCAAATTCAGACCAAGGAAAAATTTACAATCTTACGAACAATTTATAGAAAGCAATTAGGCTTTGAGACAACTTCTTGTCTTAAGACTTTCACAGCCCGAGAAAGCACATAAATGATAATTTTTGCTAACATGACTAAAGCTTATTGCTCTCTAACAGCGCATCATGAATAGAAGCCAAACCTTCCCCTGAACAAGACCCACAAGACCCTCCCTAGCCAGCTCTGGTTTCTTGCAGTTCCGTGAATGTGCCAAGTGCTTCACAACCTAGGATTCCTCTCACATGCCCCTCTCTTCTCATATGGCTTCGAGATGATCTTAAGCAAGAGGGAGCAATGTGCAGTCAAGAAGCTGAAGAAGATGGTTGTGGCTGTCAGCAGCAGAGAGAACAAGACAGAGCCTGGTAAGAGATGACACTAGAGAGGTAAGTAAGGGCCAGATTCTTCAAGGCCAGACTTAGAGATTTCAGACCATCTAGTGAAAGCATGGAAAGTCACTGAAATGTTTTAAGCACATGGGTGACATAATTAGACCTGAATGTTGAAAAGATCATTCTGGCTACAAAGTGGAAAAACAGAGGGCCAAGAGCAGATGTGAGTAATGCAGCAGGCCAGGGACGTGATGGCTTGGACCATGGGGATGACAATGCCCATGAGGAAAGTGGCTAGATTTTAGACATAGTTAGGACATTAAAAATACGGCAGCATTTCCTGAATGAACAGATATAATTTAAGATTTTAAAAAGGCTTAATATGCAAGTATTACTAGAAGTATAGCATTGTCTAAAATTCATTCCTAACAATAGGATCAGCTTATCAACAATAAATGACTGGCCACCAATCCTTCCTGTGGAAGGAAGAAGGGGGATTATGGGAAAGGTAGGATGAAAGAAGACACTAGTTCATAAATCAGGGCAGAGGATGGGAAAAGAGCCAAAAAATAGGAAGCAGAGGAAACGCACATTGTGCTGACTTTTCAGCTCTGCCTATTGGTGACTCTAATAACCTTCAACTGGCTGGGATGAACAAAAGCGAGTCTCAGAAGACTTTGTCCTCTGAGGTTGCAATTTAACATGATTAATGAAATCTTTTTGTTATAAATATGCTCGATTCAAGGAATATCTGTTATATAAAAATATTATAATCACAGAACTTTTAGAGATGAAAAGAAATTTACATGTCCTTTAGCCAGGCTTTCACGCTCAGGACTCCTAAGGTCTTCTATCTGTAGATGTGTCAGAAAGATTTCATCTCAAGGCTAAAAGAACAAAAGCCCTCTATCCAGGTAGATAATTAAAATGTAGAGGGTTTCAAAAGAGAAATGAAGAACTGCTAGGCACATAAACACTACCCAAAGATTAAAAATAATGAGGAGGGGGAGACAAGGTTTAGGTTCTCCAAAATTTTTCAGCTATTTTGCCAATGAGTTTTATTTTTAAGAATACATAGGACCGAGCGTGGTGGCTCACTCCTGTAATCCTAGCACTCTGGGAGACGGAGGTGGGCAGATCATTTGAGCTCAGGACCAGCCTGAGCAAGAGACCTTGTCTCTACTAAAAAAATAGAAAGAAATTAGCTGGACAACTAAAAATATATATAAAAAATTAGCTGGGCATGGTGGCGCATGCCTTTAGTGCCAGCTACTATGGAGGCTGAGGCAGGAGGATCGTGTGAGCCCAGGAGTTTGAGGTTGCTGTGAGCTAGGCTGACCCCATGGTACTCTAGCCCGGGCAACAGAGTGACAGTTTCCTGTCTCAAAAAAAAAAAAAAGAATACATAGATAATTAATGACTAATTTTAAGCTGTTCATCAAGAAGATCATGGCAATAATTTTTTGCCAATTTGTTTTGGGGTTAAAAAAAACTCAGCTGTTCCATTTGGTTTAGGGACCAGCAAGATTTAAATTACTAATTTCCACAGCTACTGCACATTTGGCTGATTAATTCTAGCATCTGATAATGAAGAACCAGAAGAAAGAACATAAAGTTTCAAATATGATATTAAAAGTTTCTAGCCGGGCGCGGTGGCTCACGCCTATAATCCTAGCTCTCTGAGAGGCCGAGGTGGGCGGATCATTTGAGCTCAGGAGTTCGAGACCAGCCTGAGCAAGAGCGAGACCCCATCTCTACTATAAACGGAAAGAAATTAATTGGCCAACTAATATATATAGAAAAAAATTAGCCGGGCATGGTGGCGCATGCCTGTAGTCCCAGTTGCTTGGGAGGCAGAGGCAGCAGGATTGCTTGAGCCCAGGAGTTTGAGGTTGCTGTGAGCTAGGCTGACGCCATGGCACTCACTCTAGCCTGGGCAACAAAGTGAGACTCTGTCTCAAAAAAAAAAAAAAAAACAGTTTCTAGAATAGTAAAAAACTCCAGCTGTGTTTTAATCTCAGTACTACATACTTTAGGGTGCATCTGAAACAAAGACCTTCTCAATAATGTCCGGTCTAAACCTTAAAAAAAATTGCGGTAGCTGGCCTCCAAGAATGCCATAGCACCCAATCTCTCCTCATGTAGTCCCTTCCCACACTGTACCAGGTTTGGTCTGTGTACTGGCAGAAGTGACAGTATGTCACTTGCAAGATTAGATACCAAGATACTATAGTTTTGACCTTGATCGTTAGCATTTTTTCTCTCTCTCTGATCACTGGCTGTGGAGAGAAAAGTTGAAGAGCCCTATAGAGCCCACAGGGTGCAGAACTGAGGCCTCGGGACAACAGCACGTGAGTCACCATCTTGGAAGCAGATCCTCCAGCCCCAGGCAAGCCTTCCAGGGACTGCAACCTCAGGAGAGACCCTAAGCCAGAAGAACCCAGCCAAGCTGTTGCCAGATTCCTAAACTTCAGAAACTGTGTGAGATCATAAATGTCTGTTGTTTTACGCTGCTGAGTTTGGGAAAATTTGTTATGCAGCAATAGAAAACTCATTCAAAAGGCAAACAAACTTTAGAGGCAGGACCAAACTACTATATTTCCTTCAACTCATGCCATATATTCAGTGAAATTACATTTTACTTAGAATATTTTAATTTGGATCAGGCCTAACCTGGTATTTCCTATGTTCCTAACCTGGTATTTCCCAATCTAGTTGGTCAAAAAATATGCTACCTATAAATCACCCACAAAGCATCGACAAAAGCTACAATGACAACACTACTAGCAATTATCAATTAACAGCAACTTTTCTACATTTGAATTTCAATTAATTTTAATTATTCTGAGAACACTCAAAAATAATTATAAGCAGTTACTTTTTTTAAGTGACATAAACTTGAAATTGAGACCTGGCTGGTATTTTGCAGTTGCTGTAGTAGCCACACATACATTCCCTCTTTGATACTCAGGTTCCACATTCTCTTCATCCTTTTTCCCACTCTCGCCCATCCAAAAGTTCATATGCCCTTTTGCCTACTGGCCCCTCTACTTGGAACATCTAGGAATATATGCACATATACACCAATATTTATAATCCTAGGTACCAAAAGAACTGAGGAGCTAAAGGAGACAGCTCATGGTCAAATCTCCAAGGCCAGGTATTTACCTGGTATGGATTAGATCAGTGGGTCTGTGCCAAGCAGATAACTGAGGCTCAATAAGTATTAGTTTCCCTCCTTTCCCTTACTACCCTCCCACCCCCAAGTGATTAGGGAAGAGTTCCCTTTTCACTGCTTCTATGTGCTCTTTGATCTCACATTCAGACTGCTCAACAACATGCATTCATTTTTTTAAAAAATCCAAGTGCCTTGCACTTCTAACAGCAGGGGCTGTTAAGAAGTAATTGGAGCCAATGAAAAGTGGGACTCTTGTATATCAACTTGAGACAAGTTACACTGGAAACTTTCCAAGAGTTCACAAAGATCTCTTCCAACTCTGTAGTTGTAGGCTGTTAATATATTGTCTCCAAATTTAGCTTTCAGGAAAGGTCTCTAATGATGTTTCCAAGTTCCATAAATTAGAGGAGTAGGTAAGAATTTAGTAACTAAATGCAAAGAGGCATAGTGGGATTGATTGGGTGACACAGTACAAAGGATTATCTCAATTCTCAGGTTTAAAATTTTTATGGGGTATCGAGCCATCTACAGTGAAGGCAAAAACCCTTGAAGAATTTCAAGACAAAAATTTAGAACTGTTCCACTCCTTCTGCCTTCTACCAAGACCTCTTTAGATGCCATGGAAGGCTCTAATTCCTGTCTTCCTATCTTTATGTGTCTAGGTCCCATATACCCAAAAGGTATTTATTTAATAATTTATACCCATGCTTTTTTCTACACAAAGTCCTGGGAAATTGTTCTACTCAGGCACACAGAAATCTTGCTGAGATCTCTGATAAGAGTACCCACTGTTTCTGATGGCAAATAATGTGAATAGAAAACAAAGGAGAGACCTTGATGTGGCCAGAATAAAGCAGACCAGCTGACAGAACTAAACCACACGCAAGGGATGTGTGTCCCTGGCCTTCTTCCTACCCCCATGCCACAGAAAACACTCTAAACTAATTCCTTATTTCGTTTAATCGTCACAATTAGGATAACCATTATCACCTTTTTACAGTTGACTGTGGAGCTCAGAGAGGTGAAAAACCACATTCAAGATCACACCACCAGTGAAGTTTCAGAACCAGCATGAAATCTAGGTGTTCAAACCCAACCCACTTGTCAATATGCAATGCCACCTTTTACGGTCACTCCATTCCTGGGAACTTTGATATTGTCCTTCTATTGCTTCAGGTTTAAGGAACACTGCCTTGACCTGTTCTGAGCTTTGACATCCAAGAATCTTGTTGCTCTGCTTAGAATATTGGTCATTTACACATCTAAAAGATATACTACCCCTTCAGATAACTGGAGCCCACTACCCATCTCCAAAACTTAACAAGAAATGAGGTTAGGAAACTAGGACAGAGCAGAAAGTTCACTGTTCTACAAGGCTGAAGTCAAGTCACAGATAACTCAAACGAACAATCAGTTAAGTCTCTGCCACTGGCAATTCTAACTCTGTCCACCAGACAAGAAAGCTTCTCCCCAGAAGACTCACCTGACAACATCAAAGCTTCGACCTTTCTAGCTTTCACCTGAAAATGAGCACAGAGAGAACACGGCTCAAACGAGCGGTCTGGGCGCAGCCGTCTCTGCGAGCAGCAGTGTCGAACCAACCACGGACAACCCCAGATCCGTACGGGAGGGCAAAGGACGGGGGTGTCGAGGCAGACAGAAGTCCCATTAGAAGGCACCTTCGGCGCCAGCCCCTATCCCAAAGGAAGGGGGCGGGGACAACCGCACGCTCTTCTGCAAAACGGGACCAAAAACAAAGAAACCAAAAAACTTTTGGGACACAGCCCAGTTCCCACGAGCACAAGTTCCTACGGTAACAAGTTTTGCAACACTTTACAGCCCTCGCTCTGCACCGCGGCAGCCGGGGACTGAGGAAGCGGACCGTCTAGGGGCGGGAGGCCGACGGCGCAGGAAGTGGAAACAGCCATTTGTGGGAACGCGGGGCGAGCCGCAGGGAGAGGCCGCGGCGCCGCCCCCCGCCCTCAGCCCTCAGCCCGGCCGGCGCAGCCCGCGCCTCCGCGAGCCGAGCGGCGCCGCTGCCCGGGCGTCGCCCTGCGCGGGCCCCAGGGCGCGACGTGTCGGGCCGCCGCCCGGCCTCAGCCCGGCGCGGGGACCGCAGGGGCGGGAGGCCACCGCGCGCAGGGCGGCGCCCCGCGTCCCCGGCCCGCGCCCGCCCGCCCGCCCGCCCCACAGGAGCCGGCCGGCCGCCTTACCTGGGACGCGTCCCGCGCCGCAGCCGTCCGCGCCCGGCCGCCGCTCTCAACCGCGCCCCGCCCCCTGCCGGAGCCGGACCCCGGCCGTCCTCCGCCGATTTGTCATCCAACAGCCGGGCTAGCTTCCCCACCCCCGAGCGCGGCCCCGGCGTCGCCAGGCAACCCCTCCTCTCGAGAGCGCGCCCTCCCTTCCGCTCTCGCCCTCCTCCCGGAGGCCACGCCCATCGAGGCCCCATCAGCCAATCCGAAGCAGATATTCCAAGCCGCGGATGGTTGGGGTGGAGGCTTCGCCAATGAGAAGCCGCCCCAGGAGGGAGGGGCGGGCCCGGTACACCGGCCCCGCCCAACTCCACTTCCTCCTTTTCCGGGCCGCGCGCGCTGCACGTGACCGCTGCTGCGGCGGGCGAGCTGCGAGCCGAGAGCCGCTCGGGGACGCTGGTGCTGGCCGGTGGGGCCGCGCTCGGGTGGCGGGATTTAGGCCGGGGCCAGGCCAAAGTGGTGGAGAGCAAAAGGGAAGGACAGACCGGAGGTACAGAAACCAAGAAAATTCACAGGGTGCAGAGCGTGTTTGCGCGCGGGTGTGGGGACGCGGCCAGGGTTCCTGGGGCGGGACCTCCACCTGCCGCCACCACTCGTGATCTGATGACATCCCATTAGCAGTGATGGAGTTACTTAACCAGTGCCTAGCTCCGAGAGGACCTGGGTCACGCAGAAGCGCCAGAACCCTACCCCAGCCATAGCCTCAAAGCAGGAAGTGCAATGGACCGACAGGTCCTCCCCCACGTACTGTCCCTGCCATCACCCTCCACGGCCCGGGAACTCGTAATTTTATATCCAAATTGGGCTTCATCTTGGGTTGCTTTTCCTAACTAACCACCTCCGCCTGCACAGGTTTTGTGGCCCTACACAAACCTCACAGCACGTCACACTGTATCACAGTTAATAGTTTAAATGTTCTCCTCTCTAATCTCTCAGGAAGAGAACGATCTCTTCAGTGTGATATCCATAGCCGCTAGCACCGTGTAATTAATTCTTCCGTTGTTGATAATTATGTTAGGATACATGTGTATTGTGTTAGAGGCTTTGTGGCTTGATTAGATTGCTGGGTATGAGCAACAAATCCAGTCCTTCCATCAACATTTATAGCAACAAGCACAGAATCTTTACCTTAATCTTAAGTGACAGGCTTAACAAAAAAACATGTAACCAGAATATACTAGTGTTATCTACTATTTTAAGTAATCTGTTTTCACCTTTCTTATACACATTAAAGACTTTCATTGGGTGCTAAGGATAAAACAGAAACTCTGTTAGGTACTATAAGGGAGAAGGGGTAGGAGGCTTCTCAAAGAGGAAGCTCTTGTATTTATAATCAAGAAGAGGAATCAGACCCAAACGTTTTCATGTGGAGTAACAATTAAGCGTACAGGTTTGGAGTCAGGAAACATAGGAGGGCTCTACCATGTAACTGCAGTTACCTAATTAGGAAGCTACTTAACCTGTGTGGGTCTCAGTTTCCCCAACTGTCTAGTAGGAGCAGTACCTCCACACTGTAAGTGGGTAGAGCTCTCAGTACTAGAAACTTGGTGAATGCTGCTGTATGAACGTGAGCTTACGTTGTGATTGCCACCAGAGGCCACCATGTACACTCAAGCATGTTATAACCAACCTGGCACAGCCTTTCCTCCCAAGGCCCATCAGTATCAGTGTGACTTGGAAAGGGCCTGCTGCAGTGCTACCGTTTGTCAAATGCAGGTGTAGACTGGAGAGCTACCTGCAGTGCCTACCCAAGTGAAATGAGTCATAGGACAGGGTCAGGAATCCAGACCAGACCAGGATTTTCCTCTCCCCACCTCATCCCCCAAGGACCCACAGCAGTAGCAGGAGTTTTTCCCACTTTTCCTAGAGTGCATAACAGCCATTCCCTTGCATTAGTAACAGGATGCACCAGACTTTCTGAGAAATGCTGCATTCATTCTCTGCCTCCTGCCTCAGCCCTAAGAGTTCTTAGGGGACCTACTGGGATTTTACCAGCAAGATCATCTGCTCAGCTCCTGGACATGCCCACCCTGAGCTGAGTGTAGTACATTCAGAAAGGAGTGGCAGGACCCTTTTCGAGGGGCTGTTTCACACAGGACACCAGTACAAAATGTGTACCACCAAGGGAAAGGCAAGGGGAGGCCACTGGCCTCGACTGCCCCTGGGATGACTTATGCTGGGTGTCAGCAGATCCCTTGTCTGCTAAGCATCTCCTGCCAGAACTCTGATTCCCAGCAGAACCAGGGGAGCAGCAGGAATACAAGGTCCCTCTAACCCACTGCAACTGTAGAAAGAATATTACAGATACTCCCTTCTTCAAAAGTATAGAGTACTGTGTCTTTAGTACTGTTTGACAAAGATTTCTACTTTCTTCTGGGTAGTGGGTAGCATTGAACTTTCTAGCTCTCTCATTGGGTGGAGCCACGTGACTAGGTCCAACCAATGACCTGTGAGCAGAAATGACATAAATCATTTCTGGGCTGGAGAATTTAATCACCAATGCAAGATCCTCTAGATCTCTCTTGTCCCTGGTACAGCCACTGGGAATGTTTGAGAGGGTGACTGCTCCATCAGCCTGGGAGGCTACAATGAGCACAGCCCCCTGCCAACCTGTGATGGACATTTGGCATGACTGAGAAATAAACCTTTGTGGTTTGAAGACACTAAGGCTTAGGAGCTGTTTGTTACTGCAGTGTAGCTTAGCCGGCTCTGACGGATACAAGGCCCTATAGTGTGCCAAGCATGGTTCTGGGATATACAGTGAACAGCTCAGACAAGAGAACAGATAACAAGCCAGTAACCAAACAAGAAACTCAATAATTACAAATTCTCTCATTACAAATTATTTTAGACTGGTCAAAAAAGCTGTCTCTTGGGAGGTAGCATTTAAGCTAGAACCTGAAGGATGAGGAGAATCAGTCTTAGCAAAAGTTGGGGGTGTAGGGAAGGACAGGAGAGTATTTCAGGCAGAGGAGCAATTCCGTGCAAAGTTCCATGCAGAAGAAAGCTTGGTACTCTTATACCAAGAGGAGGCCTGGCGTGAGCAGGGGAGAGCGAGTGGCCCAAGGCTGGGGAGGGGGCACAGCCTAGTCATGCAGGGGCTTCTGGGCCATGGTGAGGACATCCGAATTCCCCCCTAGTGTGGTGCAAGCCACTGAGGAGATTCAAGCCAGTAGGCTGACGCGCTCTGCTTTAGGTTTCACATAGGTCACCCCGCTGATGTGTGGGAACGGGGTTAGGAGGCTAGGAGGGCAATCGGCCCTCAGCTAACAGGAGATTTGGGGAGACTGCAGGCAGAGGGGAACAAGAGAGATGAAGACCAAACCAGGGAGTCTTCCTGCCAAACCTCAGAGGCATGAGAGGCAAGGTTTGAAGTCAGGATCCCTAGAGGTGCTTTGACACCAGGGAGATGGGTGCTCAAAAGCCAGGCAGGAAACGGAGGGTGTGGAGGGACGGCTGACCGATTCATGGAACATCAGCCAGCATTAGAGATTGCTTCAGTGAGCTGGCAGGAGTATATAAATAGATGGTATTATTAGAAAGAGTCTGGGCAAGCTCCCATGGGCATCCCTGTGGGCATGTGCTATCTAGTGACCGTCTCAGTTAGAAAAGAAAGGAGGCTGCCAATCTACAGATGGGGGAGCCCTGCTCGCCCACTGACAGCTAAGGAAAGCATCTGCTCTAAGCAGCCAAAGTGGATGGAGTTAATCTTCAGTAGTTCGCTCACCTTTCTATTCCGTTTTTCTCCACCCTCGGTGCCCGAATGTTCTCTCTCCACTTAGGGCTGTCTAACCCCATTCTCAGGAACGGGTTTCACAGGCTCATTCACATGCAGGAATAAATGACTAATAACAGCTCAGTGTGTACCCACTCCTTCCTGGGCATTTGTGTCATCCAGTTGATCAAAACCTGAAGTCCTAGGCCAGGGGAAATTTCTAGGGGAGGACCTGAGATGCCTAATTCACACTGACTGCTAGGATGAAGCAATTTGTGCCTTGTCCAGAAAAGGTACTCAAGTTCTCATGTAAGCCCCAGGTAGGGGTACTGCCTCATTGTAATCTCCTCCAAAGCCGGGGTGACATACCCAGGCCTTCCTCTCCTTGCAGCCTTTTGCTGGCAGCTACCAAGAAAAGCTCCTGCCGTTTTTACTTTTTCCCAAACATACACAAAATCTTGACTTTGTTACTCAATTTAGTAATTGCCACTATAACAGATCTACAGGGGGTTTCAAAAACCACTTTTTTCTAAGTATTTTATTGAGAGCTTCTCTTCCCTCATTACCATCTTTCCATGTGGTCCATGCAGCCCCAGCCAGCCTGCAGGAACAAACCAGATGCTCCTGGGAATTGCTCTCCTACAAAGTCAGAGGCCCGAGTAATTAGCTAGAGGGTGAGCTTTCATCTCCCAACAGAAACAAATCTACTTGGGAAACACATTAGGAATAGAGATTCATTTCTATTTTAAATTATTGAATTAGCTAGACTTATCTTTCTGCCATGATAGGTTACAAAGTGTTATCTCCCGGAAACATAGTCGTCTGTCTTGTAACTGAGTAATAAGTCTTCATCACTTTTGCTAATCCTCCCCGCATGCCCGCTCATGTTCTCTTCTGTGTGCTTGGAGATACGTGCTCCATACTTCCTACAATCTGCACAGTAAACACCTGCTACAGATCTCGTATCAGCCTCCAGGTGCCTAGATGAAAGCCACCGCGGAGTGGCAGCTGTGAAGTACTCCATTGTGAGATAAAACGAGATTCAAGTGTCTAGATTCAATGCCGAGCTCTCTCCAAAGTGGATTAGTATTCTCAGCCTACCAGGAAGCTGGCCTTGTCCAAGAGCATGACAGCACCCTGCCTAGCACCTCCACGCCTCCCCAGCTAGGGTGTTCTCCCGGCAGCCTCGCAAGGCCTTCCCTGGACTGGACACTGCCTTGACGACAAATGCACCGGCACTGCACTCAGCCACAGGCTCTCCCTCACACTGCCCATGATGGCTGCTGCCCTCCGCACATCATAGCCCCTGAGGGGCCGGTTGCAGCCCCTGCCCTTCCTGGGGAACCACATGCACACTTGCATCTCACCGTCCTACACACTGAGGGACCACCCCTGCCACTGGGATGGCAGTGTGGCACTGCCCCCCAAGGGGGTTGGGCAGACCCGCATCCTCAGCCCAGGGGCTCTCATGACCCTGGGAGCCAGCCAGCTCCAGGCTGCCAGCTAGACAGACAAACAGGCAGACAGAGAGGACATGAAAACCTGAGCTAGAAAGAGGGATGAGGAAAGAAATGATGTTGGCTGAATGTTGGCTGCTGGCACTGTTCGTCACAGCAGTCCCACGGAGCTGGGTCCTTATCCCATAGATAAGGACCCTGGGCCTCAGAGGGCCACGAGGGCTCTGTCCCTGTCCCAGCAGCCAGAGCATTCCTTCCAGTCTACAGCAGGGCCCAAGGCTCCCCAGGTCACTGCCTACTGCTGGAGGCTGACTCTGGTTCCCTGGTGGGGCAGCGTTTCAGAGGGAAAACGGCACCCTTCTCTCTCTCCATCTCCCAAGCCTGTCCCCCGTGGGAGGGCAGTGCCACCCTGCCATCCCAGTGGCAGGGGCTAGCCCCTCAGCCAAGCCTCACACAGCTTCTACCACTCTGTCCATCCCCAGTGGATTTTTATTAGCAGCATTTTTTAAAGTGTGGTTTTTCTTACCGACAGCCCCATTCCTTCCCTGCACCTGCTCCGGGAAGCAGGGCAAGCCCAAAGGGTCAGAAGCCTAGGGAACGTGGGGGTGGCATGTGGGGTGTGAGGAAAAACTTGAGCCAGAAGCCTGCCTTGTAAAGAAGGCAAAACTGTTACTGGCAGTCACAGCCCCAGCCTCTAGTTCCACCTCCTGAGCCAAGACCACCAAGCCATTAAAATGCATGTCTCTGGGGTGGGTGTCAAAGAGCTATTCCCCTTCCTGGAATACATTTTTTATAGGGCTTTAATTCTTTGCAGTGCCAAAAAGAACTGTGGCAGACAGGACAACAACAAAGCAGCAGAGGTGTGTGCAGCCTCTAGGGTGGGCAGGCGGCATCCTCTGCAGGCACGTGTGGAGGCTGGCGTGGCCCGGGGCTCGCTCCCACCCCGCCGCTGCACTGGGGAGGGGCGCACGTGGTGACCCTGCGCAGCCTGTGCAGGCAGTAAACCCAGCCTTGGCACGCAGGGCCGTAAGTCACAGACGCGCCCAGAAGCAAGGCCGCCTGTTCCCGCAGCATGGTGGGAAGGGCCGGCGGGCCGGGGGTCGGCCTCCTGCTGTCTGCCCCTCAGTCCACTCTTCCCTGCCCTTACCTAGACAGGTAGGAGGAGAGGCCCAGAGCTCAGAAAGCCCAAGGGACGTGTTGGGGTAGGTGAGGGTGTGGGGGCCCTGTCAAGTGACACTGGGCAGTCCAGGCTCTCACCAGCTCTCACCAAGCCAGGTCCTGTGCCCGGCACTCACGTCATCTCACGCCACCCTTTGTGGCCACGCGGCCTGCGAGGGAGGTGTGGCTTCTATTTACTGATGAGGCCAGTCGGGTGGAGAGAAGTTGAATGTTTCCAAAGTCACCCAGCCGGCAAGGCACAGACCAAGCCACCAACCAGGTGTGTCTGACAACAAAATCCACACTCTTTATGGCAGTTTCTACCACCCTCCCACCCATGGCTGCCAGGCTAGATGACCTCAGACAGGTCACATGCCCGCTCAGGACCTCGGTTTTCTCATCCAAAAGTGACAGTCAGTCAACAGGTCCACTCCTGCTATTGGAAGGAGCTGTGCCAGGCACCAGGCCCACCGTGCACTGGTGCCCGCTGTCTGCCTAGTCAGCTCACACCCAGCAAGTGGTTTCGCACAAGGCTGCCCGTGAGTCTCAGCAGAGCTGTGACAGGCTGGGCCTGGGCTCCATAACCAATGTCCGTGGCCAGCCCTGGCCCTGCCGAAGGCCAGCAGGCGCCTGGCCTGGAACACCCTGAGCGTTTATCCATGTGCCCTTCTTCTAGTGGACACAACCCCAAGGCTAGAGTCGCCACAGAAGATACAGATGTGATACTGGGGACACATGTATACTAAAATGATTAATTTTTGTACCTGAAATTCATATTTAACTGGGTGTCTTGTATTTTTACTTGTGATATATGACAACCTTGCCCAAGCCCAGGGATCCCCAGGTGGGCAAATCGCAGCAGCCCACACCTACCAGTGCTGTAAACGCCCCCCACCCCAACTGCAGGGCTCGGCCGGAGAGGAGGCTTCCAGACA
The DNA here is from genome assembly GCA_008750895.1 of Mirza zaza. Lineage (NCBI taxonomy): Eukaryota > Metazoa > Chordata > Mammalia > Primates > Cheirogaleidae > Mirza > Mirza zaza. Next base: position 24,745 of record VSMD01078915.1, read on the forward strand.
AAGGGACTCCTCCCAGGTACCAAAGGATCCCCCCAGCGAGGACAGCTGGGGGACTCAACTGAGGTGATGTGTGGCAGCTCCACCCCTCCAGGAGGACAGAGGCGCTCCCAGGCCCCGCTCCCCCCGCAGCTCCCTGTGGCATGGCGCCCACCTCCACACCCTTCTCCCAAGGAACCCCTGGCCCGTCCGTACCAGCCAGCACAGGGTGGCTGGGCACCTGCTGGGGGCTGGGGTGACGGTGGTGGATCAGCAGTGGCCTCTGGCCCCATCCCAGCTCCTCCTCACTGCTCAGGCCTCCCTGCTGTGTCCACACATTTCACAGCCAGTTACTGGTCCCCCTGTGTGCTTCTGTCGACGGAGGGTACGAATGGCCCCAGCTAAACTCGCAAGAGCTCAGCAGTCAGAGTGCCCAATGCTGCAACCCAGCACGACGCATGGAACCGGCTCTCACCTGAGATGTAAAAACCGTGGAAACCCCAGCTGTGGGGCCTTGAGTGAGAGAGGTCATGCCTCTGGGCCTCGGTTTCCCTGTCTGAAAGGAGGGAGCTATCTCACAGAGGCTGATAGGAGAACTGAATAACACAATGCAAAGGGCTTGGTGCCAATCTGGCCCATAGGAGCCCCTTGGTTCACATCCATTTCCTTTGTGTTTTGTTTTGTTTTAATTTTTGCATTATTTTAAATTGTGGTAAAATATACAAAATTCACCATTGTAACTATTTTTAAGTGTACACATTGTGCAGCCATCGCCACCATCCATCTCTGGAATGCTAAACTCTGCACCCATTAGACACTAAGCTCCCACCTCTCTCCTCCTCCCCAGCCCCTGGCAACTGCCAGTCTACTTTCTGTCCCCATGGATGTGACTCCTCCAGGTACTGCGAGCCTACAGAAGCACACGGAATTTATCTTTCTGTGACTGGCTTATTCCACTTACCATAATGTCCTCAAGGTCCATCCATTTTGTAGCATGTGTCATAATTCCCTTCCTTTTTAAAGCTGAATAATAATTCCATTGTATGGACAGACCACAGTTTATTTATCCATTTATCTGTTGATGGACACCTGAGTTGCTTCCACCTTTTGGCCATTGTGAATAATGTTGCTATGAACACGGGAGTGCAAATAAGTCTGAGATTCTGCTTTTACTTCTTTTGGGTCTATACACAAAAGAGGAATTGCTGGAACTTATGGTAATTCTGGGTTTTTTGAGGAACCACCACACTGTTTCCATAGCAACTGCACCATTTTACATATCCACCAGCAATGCACAAGGGCTCCAGTATCTCCCCAACCTCGCCAACACTTGTTATTACCTGTTTTTTTCATAGCAGCCATCCTGAGGGACGAGGTGGCTGTCTCCTCGACCTGTGTTCCCACAAACATGGGCTGATTCTCTCCCTGTGGGCGACGTTGGGCCTTGCTCCTGGGGCTTATTTACAGCCAGAGCCACCTCAGTCCTCCCACTTGGGCAGGCTCAGAGATGGGCCCTCCCGGGGAGGGCAGGAGCGCCAGGCATGTGGGACTGGGTTCTCGCCACCAGGGAATCAGGGCCCTGGGCTCTCTCTGCTGGGGCGTCCCAGTTAACACACCCTGTGGGCTCCAACAGGACCAAGGACAAATGCAAGCCCTGTGGCTCATGGAGTCTGGGATCCTTTTGGCTACTGCTTCCTTTCCAGCTTTAGGTGCTGGCTTCGTTCCTGTTCCCAGTTTCTAGCGAGAATCCTTTCCTCTTCCCCTGGACCCCAGCTCTCTCTGCTCCTCCTCAAAGGCTGAGTGGCTCGTGAATGCTTTAACATGACTGGAGCACAGAGACCTGGGCTCAGATAGCAGCTCCATCAATATATGCCGTGTAGGCCGGGCGCGGTGGCTCACGCCTGTAATCCTAGTACTCTGGGAGGCCGAGGCAGGCAGATCGCTCGAGGTCAGGAGTCTGAAACCAGCCTGAGCAAAAGCAAGACCCCGTCTCTACTATAAATAGAAAGAAATTAATTGGCCAACTAATATATATAGAAAAAATTAGCCGGGCATGGTGGCGCATGCCTGTAGTTCCAGCTACTCGGGAGGCTGAGGTAGAAGGCTCGCTTGAGCCCAGGAATTTGAGGTTGCTGTGAGCTAGGCTGACACCATGGCACTCACTCTAGCCTGGGCAACAAAGCGAGACTCTGTCTCAAAAAAAAAAAAAAAGGAGATATATATATATATATATATATATATATATATATGCCGTGTGACCCCAGACAAGTCACTTCACCTCTCTGAGCTTCAGCTGTCAAATGAGGATAACACCTGAGTCACAGGGTCACTGTGTGGCTTCTCAGAGAAATCCAGGTCCCACCTGCTGCACCAGGGGGCCCACATCCACCTGCCACTATTAGTGCAGAGACCTGCCTTCTTCCAACCCCACTCCCCCTCTGTTGAAATCCCACACATGTTTAGACCAGGGATTGGAGGAAAAAACACGAGATTAAAGGATAACAGCCTTCATTTTTCTGACATAAGCTGATTTGTTTTTAAGGGAAAAAACAACCCCCTCTGCAGCACCACCTCCATCCACTCCACCCTCTCTTTGTGTTTGGGCTTCTGGGGAAACAACAGGTCTCATGGTGGTTTCCTTCCAGCATCCCCCCTCCCTCCCGAAATTCCCCAATGGCTGCCAAGCTCAGTGATAAGAAAAACGAACAGTTTCCAGAAAGAGGCCAGAACATTTCAGAGACATCAGATGGAGGCAACATCTCTCCTGCACCTCCCAAAACACAGTCCCAGCTCACCTGGGCCCACACTCCATTAGCACCTGACCTCTTGGAATGCACTCGGGCCAGATGAACCTTGCTGAGGGCTGAGACAGCAATCTTCATGACTGTCGCTTGGCCCTGCACCTCTGTCCTGGCATTAAGACCCTTGCTCAGGGGAGAGGGGCAGAAAGGGAGGAGACAGGTATCGTGCACCCACTGTACACCTGGAACCTAGAGACAGAGCTCTTGGCGTCCAACAATCATGCATTCAGTGGTTCTTTGCTGACCACTTCCCAGCGGCCAGGCGTGGTGCTGGGCATTAGGGTGCAGCAGGGAGCACAGCAGCTCCTCCTCCTCTCCCTCTCCCCCCCCTCCCCATCCTCCTCGTCCTCCTTATCCTCACACCCTGAGCCCCACCACTGGCATTCACAGCCTCTGCTACTCTGCTCGCTTAAGACTGCCTCAGCTGAGGGGCTATAAAAACAGTGGAAACTGAACAGAAGAGCAAAGTCCCTCAGGGAGGAACCGCCCGAGAAAAGGCAAACCAGGTGTTGGGGCACAGCAATCCTCAGGAAAGCCCCATCCTCCTCCCTGCCCAGGCAGGTCCAATGGCAGCCCCAAAGGGCAGACTCATATTTTCCACCTTTGATGCCAGGAAGGCTCCAGGAGGCTGCTGGGAGCAGGAAGCCCAGACCAGGATCTCTGACTAAGCCTGAGTCAGGGCTGCCCCGCCTCTGGCCACCCGCTGCCCTGCTGTCATCAAGACACCCTCAGGGCTTCCGCCTCCTGATGAAGTCCAGCTCTCAGCAACAGCCCACTTCCTACCTCCTCCCTGGCTCTCCGTCCTCCCGGCCGCCCCTCACTCCTGCTCTTCTGGGGTCCCTGAGAGCCTCCACCTGTCCTTCAAACACAGCCAAGTGGTGGGTGGTCCCAAAGGCTCCTCTGCCGCCCGCTCCAACAAGGCTCCCCCCAGCCCAGCCTCCCTCCCTCCTGAGAGGCTGGGGCTACCCCTCACATCTGCATTCCTCGTCCCAGCACAGAGCAGGAGAGGAATGAAGATTCACTGAGCACCTACAGTATGCCGGCCACTTTGTGGGTGGCAGGGCACAAGGTCTCCCTTTGTCACCCAGGCTAACGTGCAGTGGCATCATCATAGCTCATTACAACCTCCAACTCCTAGGCTTAAGCCATCCTCCTGCCTCGGCCTCCTGAGTAGCTGGGACTACAGGTGCATGCCACCATGCCCAACTAATTTTTCCTTATTTTTTGTAGAGAGAGGGTCTCACTATGTTGCTTAGGCTAGTCTCAAAGTCCCTAGCCTCAAGCAACTTCCCACCTCCACCTCCCAGAGTGCTGGGTTACAGGTGTGAGCCACATGCCGACCTATGCTGGTTGCTTTTAGGAAGGTCTCAAGAAATGTTCCCAACAGATCCACGACGTGGTATTGTCTCATTTTACAAGTAAGGAACTGAGGCCTCAGGAGAGGAGAAGATTTTGAAGAACCTCAGAGCAAAGAGTCACCTCGGTAGAGTGAGGGAGGAGTTCCTGGGGAGGTGCTGGGGCCTGGAGAACGAAGAGGGTTCTGGTCAACACAAAAGAGGGAGAGAGGCCAGGCGTGGTGGCTCACGCCCGTAATCCTAGCACTCTGGGAGCGAGACCCGTCTCTACTAAAAATAGAAAATTAATCGGCCAACTAAAATATACAGGAAAAAAATTAGCCGGGCATGGTGGCGCATGCCTGTAGTCCCAGCTACTGCAGAGGCTGAGGCAGGAGGATTGCTTGAGCCCAGCAGTTTGAGGTTGCTGTGAGCTAGGCTGACGCCATGGCACTATAGCCTGGGCAACACAGTAAGACTCTGTCAAAAAAAAAAAAAAAAAAAAAAAAGAGGGAGAGAGAAGTGGGCGGTCAAGACGGGGGTGCTGAGACAAACGAAGGCCCAGCGCAGGGAAGCCCGCACAGCGGCTGGCAAGGCTTAGGAGGACGGTTTAGCAGGGAATCCAGGATATATTTAGAGAAACTCACCAGGGGCAGAAAGCCTGGAATGGCAGGAAGAACACCTGGCCTGCCCTGGAAATAGGAAGCTTCTGAGAAGGGGAGGCGGTATTTCAGGAAGGGAAATCCTCGTGGACAACCGCCATGTGAAAAGCCCTTCCCAGGCTGTTCAGGGGCCAGCGGGAGAGACCCGAGACAGCTCTGCAAGGCAAACCCACCAATGCCCCCAGTCGGTGACTCCGTTCCTGCTTCTCCAGGGCTGAGTGTTTCTTTCCTCGGCCTTGCTCTGGTCTCTGTGTGGCAGGAGTCAGTGTTCCTTAGTGAAGTGTGGTTGTGCACGAGCACAGGACGTGCACGTGGGCCTGTTCGTCTCTTTCTCCGAGATTCCCCCAGATCTGCATAGCTCGGGCCCCCAGTAAGCTTGGCTCCTTCGCAGCCTGCAGCCAAGTGCATGCACCTGCAACCCCTCCAGTCACCACAGGGAGCACATGCCCGTCACATTAGAGAAAGATGCAGAAGTGTTCAGGAATGAGGACCAGTAATGACCCAGAGATTGATGAAGAGGAGCACCTGCCTCACGTTTGCTGCCAAACTAACTCAAAGGAAAGACAAGAGACACAGGAAGGCCCCAGATGGCTATAATATGGGAGACCCCCAACTCATGCTCACTGCACTTGTTCTAGAGTGATCAGAGGGAGATCTGGTTCATGCTCTGGCCACCCTGGCTCCCGCATCAGCCCCAGTGCCTCTGCCCCCTAAGGCTCTGCCAGCACTTATGGAGGAGACAGAGGTGCCTAGAGAGAGAGCCCCCTGGCCCCGGATACACCCCACTGCACTTAGGAGGGAAAGTACGGCTGGTGGGGGGTGCAGAGGCATTGCAGGGGCCCTTCCAGTTTGGCAGCAGCCATAGCCACGCGAGCCACAGCCACAGCACACAGCCCAGATTTTCTGTCTCACCGTCATTGAAGATTTTGCCAAACCACCGGTCAGACAGATTTCCCCTCAAGCCCTGCATTAATTGGTTTTTGGATTCTGCAACCCAAGCTCAGGCTCCCTGCTCCCTGCCAAGCTCAAGCCCCTAGGTGTCCCACAGGGGCTTAGATGAGGAGGCAATGACCCTGAAGCCGAAGCTGTCAGACACCTGGGCTGCACCTGCCTGTGCAACAAGCCTGGGAAAGCAGCTCTGGGGACTGCACCGCAGTGCCCGGGCTGGCCAGCCTCCGAGCTCAGAGGCCCCCGCGGGACAGGCCCTCGGCCAGACGACCAGGTGCCGCTAATGAGCGGCTGTGTTGGGCTGTGTGCCCCAGGGGTGGGGGCGCAGCTGCACCTGGCTGGGTGAACTGCAACTGCCTGGGGCTCTGATGCCTCTGTCCTCCTCAGGAATGGTCTGGCCCAGCCAGCCCCCCAGAGGAGAACAGAGCTGCCTGCTGGCCTTCTTTCCCCACTTTCCCCTCTCTCCCTCCCAAGCCTTCTTTAAGGAAGATTCCATCAGGGGTTTTAGTTAGGTATTCCTATACCATGCTTGGAACATAGTAGGTGCTCAATAAATGCTTCTTTTCCTCAATTAGTGGTGAGAGGCTGTATACAGATGGTTAGAAGCTGGACTCAGGAGTCAGACTGCCTGTGAACCCTGGCGTCAGCACTCCCTAGCCGTCTGAGCCTCAGGGTCCCCACTTGCAGACACGCAGACAATAATAGAGCCTACTTGTTGCCTGCAACCGTGCCTGGTCCACAGTTCGTGCCATATAAGTGCTCCATATTATTATTATATCTAAAGAGAGGAATCCGTCTGTGTCCAAATGAGTGGTTGGGACAAAATAAAAGCTAGAATCCAGTTCTGTGATTGGGGACATGGCACCTAGTCCCCTCCCCGCAGCCCCTGGGAACACTGCAGGAAGTGCCCCATGCACAGTGGGGGTGGGTTTTTAGCACAGATGCAAACAATAAGTGACTTTTCCCATCAAAGAGACAATAAAATCACACTCCCATCTCCAAAGCTATGTGCAAAACACTGATCTTGACAGGGGTTAGAACACGGCTTCCCAAAGGCCTCCTTCTAACCCAAGAAAGAATGGTCAGATGGGGGGGCCGAAGCATTGTCAGGGTTAACGGGAGCTGGCAGCCAGCGTTCCCCAGACTCTATTGCCAGGAATTGGCGGGTAAAGATTAAAGATGGCCAGACCTTCACAGCAGCAATCCGCTTTCTAAACAGGACAGCACCTACCGGGGCGTGGGCATGCCTCCCCTCCCCACCCCCGCCCAAGCCTGCACTGGGCCAGTCCCACAGCAGCCCTGCAGTGTGAGTTCTAGCGCAACGACCAAGCCGTCTGCCTAAGGTCCTGCAGCCAGTTGGTGGCAGAGGTAAGATTCAGACCAGGGCTGCGCTCCATGAAGTCCAGGTTTAAACCGTAACTCTACACGGCAAATAAATGTGGTTGTTTCAGCCACCCAGTGCATGTTGTTAGAGCAGCCTCAATGGACCAAGGCAGTTAGAAAAGAATTATCTAAAAACAACTCCTAACTAGCTGTTTGACAGAAGCCCTCCAGGTTTCTTTCTTGGATGTTCACCCAGGATGAACACTAGTGTGGACGTTCACTCTGTCCCCCCCTGCGCTGCTGTGGAGACAGGTGGTGGGGCGCAGGGCCACCCGGGCCAGCCACTGGGCCTTTCTGAGCCCATCTCCTCCCCGGCAATGGGGACAAACCTCCCCGCCACAGGGACACCACACTCAATCAATGGCAGCTCTTCTTACTATCGTCATCACCATTGTCACCATTATCCTATTTAACACTGAAAACAACTTTGCCTCCCCTTCTGAAGCCTCTGCCAGACCAAAAGGGGGAAATCAGGCCCCCTATTTCATTCCAAATGTGTTCCTGTTTTCTGTTAATTAAAAGAAAAAAATCCTAGGTGTTCTCTGTCCCTCTGTTCCCACACGCCCACCACCCCAGCCAGACCGCATGGTTCGTGAAGCTCCCTTCTGCTGATGCGTCTGTGGCGGTGCCCGTGGCCGTAAACTACGTCCATCTCTACGGAGACTTTAAAATGACTCACTCAGAAGCCATTTCCTCAACACCCCTGCTCTGCAAAGGCACTCGGAGTTCAAGAAATTAACTGTCTTCGTGGGGCAATCTAGTAACGCTGGGTTGAGACTGGAATTCATTGCACGAACAGCAATTCAGCGCCCCAGATCCCCTATAGATACAGCGGGAAGTTTACAGCTGTTTCTGGCAATTTGGAAAGAACCTCAGCGGCAGTAAGTAGCTTTTATGTTCTCACAAAAGAAAAATCAAAGACCAGCAGGAACTCTGCGGAGTTTCATTTTCTTCCTTAGGTGGGAAGCTGCCACACGGGAAGGAAGGGATTGCTTGTCAAGGTTTTAGTTCCACAATGTATCTCAGCCTCAGAGACATGTTTCCCATTCAGAGTCAGCTGACAGGTGGTGGGAAGCATCTCAGGTCTTGGAAGTGAGCTGTTTCCCCTCCTCGCTGATGACCCCAGAGCAGTCCCCCAGACAGGAGCTAGAGATGTACTTCTGACTTAATGGTTTCATCCGTGCATGAGTGGCAGGAGAACCTCCCTGTCTCTGATGAAAGCAGCTGAGCCCTAAAGCAGACCCAGGCAGTGGGGGCATTTGATGACAGACAGAAATACAGGGTGCAAAGGCTAACCCAGCTTTCCAGGAGCTGGAAACTGTAGGTACAGAGATGCGACAGGGGTCCCTGCCCTTGGGAAAGTCACAGTGGGCTGGCACAGCCAGACGAGCAAACAGGATGACAATACTCTATGGTATCCAAGAGAGAGGACATCCAATCTGCTGCTGAGAGATGGTAACAACAGCCACCACTGGGACAGGTAGCAGAGCATATTCCAGGATCTCACACATTGTTCGTTTTGCCCTCATAGTTTGGGAGGTTATCTCTATTTCACAGATGGGGAACATGGACTCGAGCTTGGATTTGTACCTGGCCTGGGGACTCCGGAGTCCATGCCCACGGGGTGCTACCTCACTGGGTGTGTGTGAGTGTGCTGGCGATGGGGGAGCCAGGGGGGTGGGAGGAGGCTGTCATGGGTAGAGGTGAGCGTGTGTTCCACCTACAGACAGCGCTGAGGCGATGGCGGGCACTGAGGCTGACACAAGGGCCAGGTGGGCTGTGGCTTCCTTGTGAAGAAGCTGACGTGAGCAAATCTGCAAACCAGTCTGAAAGGGAAAACTTCCCTGGGCTTCCTATACAGGCCATCCCCCTGCCCCAGGCCAGCCCCTCAGAGGACATTCAGCAAGGGATCCTGTCTCCTGTGGCCAGGGCACTGGGGAGGAATCCTGACTCCTGCCAGGTCCCAGCTGCTCTGAGTGAGAGCACACCCAGATGTCACCAAGGGTGACCTAGGAACCCAGCACTGTCCCCCTGGTCTGCATGTGGAGGGCACCGAGCAAAGGCTCTCTCTCCCTGCGGAGCCAGGCTGTCTCCTTGCGCAGGGTGGCAGAGCTGAGCTGGGCCAGCTGCTGGTACTGAGCAGAAGTCTAAGGACTTTACAGATGGAATTAAGGTTAGTAATAGGCTGACCTTAAAATGGAGAAATTACCCTGGGTTATCTGGGTGGGTCCACTGTAATCACATGAGCCCCTAAAAAGAGGAAGGCAGACAGAGGTGCAGCAGGAAAGAGACTGCACTCAACCCACATGGGTGGCTGTGAAGGGTCCCACTCAACAGAAAACACAGGGAGCCGGGAATGAACCCCGGCTGACGGCAGGAAAGGAAGCAAGGATCTCAGTACAACAACTCCGTGGAACTGAATTCTGCCAACACAGAACCTGGAAGCAGGTTCACCACCGGAGCACCAATACCTAGAGTTTGTCCCGTGAGACTCAAGCAGAGAACCAGCTAAGCCCTGCCTGGACAGGAGGTACACCACTGCACTGTGAAAGGACACCTCGAGCCCCCCTTCATGGATGGAGAGAACCATGCCCTTGTCCCAAACAAGGAACTCTAGAGATTAGGAAACACGCTCCAAACTCCTATCTTTGCCACAAAGCTGGCAGCAGAGGCCTGGAGGTCACCTAGCTATGGAGGAGAGTAGAGAGGGTTTCTGACTGCTCTAACAGGGTCCAGAGGACTTGGCTCTGCCACCACATCCCTGGGGCTACCAGCAGGCCCCTCCCCTCCACGGGCTCTACTTTCTTCAGTGTGGTCATATTAACCACTTACATTTCTCTAAATACAAAGTGCAAAGATCCATGTATTGATTCACCTAATTCTCATACCAATCCTATGTGCTTTTATTAGCCCATTTCACAGATGAAGAAGTTGGACTGGCCTAGGGAGGTTTTCATTTTAAAAAACTTTGTTTTAGCTGACAAATGCTTAAGAAAATAGTATGATCCCATTCTGAAGAATCATGGTGTGTGTGTGTGTATATTTACATATATATATACACACACATATATATATATGGTACATAAAAGACCAATATGCAAAACAGACAGAGTAGAGCAATTCTGGCTATAGGAGGAGGGGCTGAGGAAGAGAGGCTAGAGCCCCACTTAGCTAAGGCTCTCCCGACAGCGACCCCAAGGGTTTCTTCAGAAACAAGAGACCCTGAAGACACATCTATGAAATCATTGTTCAGGGTTGACCCTGAGGAATGGTGAACTCACTCAGCTGAAGTCCCTCCCCAGGGCCACCCGATTGCCTCTGGCCAAGGTGAAGTTGTGGGGAGATCTTTGATGGCTGAGACTGTCCACCCCATACATGCTTCATGTACACCTGTTGATGTCACCATGTCTGGGAAAGCCAGCTCCTGCATCTGGACTATGGCCCCCACTTTCCTCCAGATGAGCAGGAGCTGTGAGGGAGGAGGCCCGGAGGGCCACCAGCTTCTCTTGGGAAGCCCTTCCTTGATACCCGTGAAGATGCTGACAGCTGAAGCATTCCTCTGATGGCCTCTCCCCATGTGACCTGTGTGACAGCATCCTACACCCACCTCAGGGAACTGGACTAGGTGAGTGGCGGGGCTGACAGGCAGGAAGGAGAAGCAACCAGGGCTCTGCTGAGCAGGGGGATGTGGAAAAGAATGGTCTGCCACCTGGTGGGAGAGAGAGAAGGGGGTGATCCAAATAAAGGACCTGCTGCAGACTTACTGGTCCTCAGAGACCACCCAGGCCAGACCCCAACTTCACAGACCACAAAACTGATGCCCAGAGAAAAACAGGTGAATTTGTCTAGGTTTCTCAGCTGGTGGGAGGCAGGGACTGGACTGGAACCCAGATTTCTTGACCTGTAGTCCAGTGCCCTTTTCCTAACATTGTTCTTTGAGAATAAGACTGACGTAGGGCCAAATAAATAAAAATGAGGATTGCAGACTTGTATCTGAGACCCAATTCTGCTGCTAACCTGCCAGATAACCTGGGCACCCCCTCTCTGGGTCTAGTTTCCTCACGTGCTTCCAGGGACATTGTCTAGGGGCCCTGTGGGGTCTGACACCCTGGCCCCCCACTAGCACCTGCCGTCCAAAGGGACAGGTATAAGACCACCGCCGCCGACTAGGCACTGTGTGCAGCCACTTCGCAAACGGCCGGTGAACTGTCCTTTGTCCTGGCCCCCACCCTACCCCAGACACCGGCTCCACACGCGGGCCTCTCGGGCCAGGGACAAACCCGCCGCCTCACTCGCATGCGCACGTACACACAGGCCCGCGCGGGCCACACAGGTCTGCACAGACGCACATCGGCCCCGGGCATTCACACGGTAACCGGCACCTACCCCCTCGCTCACTAACCCCTCGCTCGCGCTCGCCCCGCACCCGCCTCTGCTCGTGCGCACGCCGTTCCCGACAGCGCGCACCGGACCCCGGACAGGTTCCCGGAAAGCCGCGGCGCGCACGGCCCCGCCCACCCGGCCCCGCCCCTCCGCGGGCCCCGCCCCGGCCGGCCCGGAGGATGTGAGCTCACTCCCGCCTCCATGTTCTCGGCGCCGCCTGGAAGCATCCGCCGGAGGTCGCGGCCCGCTCCCTGCCGACTGGCCGGTGGGAGTCGGCGGCTCCGCAGGCCCCTTCCCGGCGCCACACGCAGGCGGCGCCTCCCTGATGGGCGCGGCATGAAGGCGGGCGGCGCTGGGCCCCAGCCGGGCGGTGGCGGGGCCGAGGCAGCAACCCGCTCGTAGGCGCCGCGCCGCCCCGGGCCCGCGCACGCCGCTGCCCAGCGCGCTTCCGGCCGGGCCACGTGACCGCGCGCGCACGTGCTCCGGCCCCTCCGCGCCGGCTCGGAGCCTCCCCCGGCCGCCCCGGCAGATGTCCACTTAGGGCCGGCGCAGGCCGGGCCGGGGAGCGGCGGCGACCGGGCGCCGTGCGGCCGGAGGAGCAGGCCGGGCCGGCGGCCGGCGGCCTCCGCCATGAACCCCAGGGGCCTGTTCCAGGACTTCAACCCCAGTAAGTTCCTTATCTACGCCTGCCTGCTGCTCTTCTCGGTGCTGCTGCCCCTCCGTCTGGACGGCATCCTCCAGTGGAGCTACTGGGCCGTCTTCGCCCCCATATGGCTCTGGAAGCTCCTGGTCATCGCGGGCGCCTCCGTGGGCGCGGGCGTCTGGGCCCGAAACCCTCGCTACCGCACCGAGGGGGAGGCCTGCGTGGAGTTCAAAGCCATGCTCATCGCCGTCGGCATCCACCTGCTGCTGCTCATGTTCGAAGTCCTGGTCTGCGACAGGGTGGAGAGGGGGACCCACTTCTGGCTGCTGGTCTTCATGCCACTCTTCTTCGTGTCACCCGTGTCCGTGGCCGCCTGCGTGTGGGGCTTCCGGCACGACAGGTCGCTGGAGCTGGAGATCTTGTGTTCCGTCAACATCCTGCAGTTCATCTTCATCGCCCTGAGGCTGGACAGGATCATTCACTGGCCCTGGCTAGTGGTGTTCGTGCCCTTGTGGATCCTCATGTCGTTCCTTTGCCTGGTTGTCCTCTATTACATCGTCTGGTCCCTCCTATTTCTGCGGTCCCTGGATGTGGTTGCAGAACAGCGAAGAACACACGTGACCATGGCCATCAGCTGGATAATGATCGTCGTGCCCCTGCTCACTTTTGAGGTCCTGCTGGTTCACAGATTGGATGGCCACAACACATTCTCGTACATCTCCGTCTTTGTCCCCCTTTGGCTTTCGTTAATAACTTTAATGGCCACAACGTTTAGGCGAAAGGGGGGCAACCATTGGTGGTTTGGGATTCGCAGAGATTTCTGTCAGTTTCTGCTTGAAATTTTCCCATTTTTAAGAGAATACGGGAACATTTCGTATGATCTCCATCATGAAGATAGTGAAGATGCTGAAGAAACATCTGTTCCAGAAGCTCCGAAAATTGCTCCAATGTTTGGAAAGAAGGCCAGGGTAGTTGTAACCCAGAGCCCTGGAAAATATGTTCCCCCACCCCCCAAGTTAAATATTGATATGCCAGATTAAACTCCCCTTCCAGAGTGGCCTCCAACACGGCACAAACTCCATCTTGCTTTGCTTCTTTGCTCATCCATCCCAAACCTGGAACTGAAAATGTGCTCCAACCACCGCATCTCCTGCCTTGTTTGAAATTGATGCCTGTCAGTGACTCAGTATGCACCATAGATAGAGGTTATTTTAATATGTGGTTGTGTGTGGTGTGTAGGTGTGTGAGAGAACTTGCGTTCCAGGTTGATGCTTTCAGATCTAGCTGGGAGCAGTAAGTTGAATTGTTTTAGTAGGTCCTGAAAAGGAATAACTACACAGCTGTTTAAGTGCTATTATACCTATCAAAAGTATTGTTTTAAAAAGTATTTTTATACACTGCTAGTCTAAAATTGCATTTCAGATTGTACCTGTTTGACATACAGCAAATGTAAAGAATTCTCTTTCCTGCCATTTGTTTATGTACCGCATAGTTGTTATTTTTAGTGTTCCTACTGTTAAAAGAGTTTTTCTTTGGGCTTTGCTGATACTGGTCTTTAAGATTCTAATAGGTGAATTTTTCTAATGGAGTGAATCCATGCATATATAGTATTTATATGAATATTTTAGCAGTGTGATATGTTGAATTCTAGTTCTCTGCAGTATAATGTATTATGTTAAAGTATTTTTTAAGTTTATATTCAAAGATATATGTCTGTTGCAGATGTCCTTAAAGACTGCATAAAATAGTAATATGTACACAGTAACATGTCATCCTGTCAACGTACTAGGCATGAATATAGGGATTGAGAATCCATGAATCTTAATATTCAGGTGTTAGATAATGGAGGTCTGTGCCATTGTAAGGTCTCTCATAGTACCTATTGGAGTAGCCACCACCTTTTGGGAACAAGTGACATGCTCCAGTGTTGTACTAGGTCATAAAGTGACACAGTCATTTAGCATGCTTAATTTTTCATGCAGGTAGTAACATCTCTTCAGAAACAACCAAAATAAGCAACAAGTGATTTGTCCATTTTTAAGACTCTTAGAATATTAGTTGGCCATAATTTAAAGCATTACTTGCCATTGGAAAGCTGGAGAGAGTGACCTTAACCAAAAGTGGCTAGCAGGATCAGGTTTTGTTTTTAAACTCCAGACTTTGCTCTGTCAGCAGCAGCTTGGTAGATAACTACAATGTTTCTTTAGGTTCTGGTAATATACCAGGGGATCAGTAGGGCAAAAGCCAGGTCCTACAAGGGTGATATTCTTCTGACCAAAAATAAATAAATATTTCCAAAAGGAGGTTAAAATAAAAAAGAAGTATTGATATTATTACTGTGGAGAAGACTCCAGGGAATTCACTTTTATTATTAGCAACTTAAGAAAATGATCTGAACTGGGCTTCATACCCTTTGCCCTGGCCATGAGGCAAACCTGTTCAGTTTGTAGAAAAAGAAAAAGGTAATCCTAAATTCACCATTTTTGCCCTGTTTAGAACATGTTAAAATAGCATACTCAGTACACATGCTAGCAACAAAAGCTAGCCCTGGGTACCTGAGTGCCTGAAGTCGCCAGGGCGCCGCAGCTCAGTTTAATCAGCCGGGACTGAGCTCAACTCTGTTTCACACACACTGGCAGCCCTGAGCAGCAGCAGATGTAACATTTTATAAACTGGGATTCATTCATTCATTTTCTCAACAAATATTTACTGAGGACCCTCCCTGAGCCAGGCAGTGTGAGGCAGCAGGGATACAGTGGAGAGTAGTTCAGATGTGGCCCCCACCTACTGGAGTACATCTGAAGGTGACAAGTGTGCGCACCTCCCCGTGACCTGAGAAGATGGTGCTGCTCTGTGTGCCTGCCCAGAGCAGCTTATGCAAAACGCACAGAAGGATGCTGCCAGCCTCAGGGTGACCTAGAACTTCAAGCGTATCTGTTTTCAGGAGCCCAGTGCCCCACCATCTCCTTTCCACTCCCAAAGAGTATCTCAAAGACATGGGCTTATACCCTTCATGGAGATCAAGGGGCGGAGGAGCAGGCAGTAGCTTTGGGGGTGCAGGTGGATCACAGGCCCCTCCTGACTGCAGTTTCAGGCTATGGTGCAATCACCCAACCCTGATGGGTCACTCACATCCACCCAGCCCCTCTCATTTTGCCCTCAAGGTGTCTGGTGTGGGAAAGCTGACAGCTGATGTGCTAACAAGCTTTCTCCCCCAGGTAGGCCAGCTCCTGTTGGGCCTCTCTCCTGCCTCAAGACCATCGGGTAAAAACAGGAGTGACCGGTTGTAAGATGTTTGGTCTGTGAAGTCGATAGCACGTCCGTTATGCCAGGGGATTTACCTACTTGCCGTGCGCCTCTGTGACTATCCC
The DNA here is from genome assembly GCA_008750895.1 of Mirza zaza. NCBI lineage: Eukaryota > Metazoa > Chordata > Mammalia > Primates > Cheirogaleidae > Mirza > Mirza zaza. The sequence goes on from VSMD01078915.1 coordinate 40,246, forward strand.
TGATGTTTAGCACCTGTCAAATCCTGTAACTCTAGTTGCTCCTGTGAAATAACATATCAGTCAGCTTTTGCTGTGAAACTATCTCAGAAGTCTCAGAGGCCTACAACTGCAGATTCTTTCTCAGGTCCACATGTTGGCGTCTGGGTTACACATCCAGGCCAGGATCCAGTCTAGTTCTGCTCTGTGACATGTACCATGATCTGGGTCCCTGGCTGAAGGAGCTGCACTCCCTGGGCCATGTTCTTTCTCATGGGAGAAGCACAGAGACCTCACCAATCCCTGCGAGTACAAAAGTAGTCCCAGCTCACGTTCTGTTGGCCAGAGCACACGCCCACGCCAGGCCTCTGCAGGGCGAGGCAGTACGTGCCCAAGGAACTGCGGCAATCTGCCTGGGCGGTAGGGTCTTGAATTTAAAATGTTACAGGATCATTCTAAAGGAATTATGACATTTGTGGTAGAGCATGAGTGATTTTCCCCATTTTATAAACATTCTTTAATTTTAAAAAATTGTTTCCACTAGGAGGAATCTGCTGGGAGCTGGGGCGAGATGAGGAAGAGGCTGCGTTCAGGCGCCTCGGTGGACAGGGGTGAGGCCCTGCAGGCTGGTGGGAGGGGAGCGCTGCCGTCCCAGGGCTTCTCCACGGGCCTGGCGGGGCACAGGGAGACCAGCTGGGCACAAGGAAGCAGGCGTCCTGCCAGCCCTCTCCAGGGCTCTGACCCAGCAAAGGACGCTGTAGGGACACACGTAGCTCCCAGACGGCCAGGAGGCTGGGCTACAGCTCTGCCCGCACACAGGGTTCCAGAAAGTCGTGTTGCTACAAACCCAGTCAAGGCTGTATCTCAGGGACCACTTGGTGAGGATGCTGCAGCTGCTGCCACCACCACTGGCCCCACGACACTGCCACCAACAGGAGGCCACTAGTGTCATCCCTGCTGCCATCTTCCTTGAGCTCTGCCACAAGCTCAAGACTGAAGTAGCAGGAAGGAGGATATGATTGGGCAAGCATTGGGTATGCGCCCATTCTGCGGCTTCCAGAACGTGAGGGGAGAGGCTATCTGGCTCCTTTACTGTAGAAGAAGGAAGGACTCTGCCAAAACTCTCAATAGGGGATTGCCCAAAAAGGAAGGGTGTTTGGATGCTGGGTAACCAAAGATGATGGCCAAAGCCCACTTCACTACAGTCATGGGGGGCTGGTGCACATCCTTCCTCCCATGCACTCACCTCAGAAATGTCTGTCACCTGATACAGCCGTGCCTAGTAATAACACAGTGTCTTCTCCCCTAAGAGAAAAGAGGCCATCAGAGCACTTCATCAATTACCCCTTCCAACTCTTCGTCTAGGATATTCAGAGGGGTCTCTTCCTCTAGTCTTGTCCTGGTCCTCTATATATTCTAGAATGTATGGATTTAAGTCAGCTGCCACTCCATGCCCTCCAAAACATGGTCCAAAGACCCTCAGGGGTCCATGAGGTCTCCCTTTCTGTGTACATCTAGGGCTGGGAGTGGGAGGCTGATTTTCCTCAGCCAAGATACTACACTGCAACAGACTGAATATGACAGTGCAGCTGCCGCAATGCAAGAATGCAAAAGCAATGCCACTCTTCTACCGACTAGATTTTTATTTTGGAAAATATGGTTGTTTTTCACTTTAAAAAGTTAACATGTAATGGATTTAAATGTTTTAAAATGAATGAATATTTTTCAAAGTTATTGGCTTTAATTTCTACTGTGCTAAATGCTAAACAAAACTCATTCAATTGTTTTTTAAGAGTGTAAAGAGGCAGGACCCAGTGGCTCACACCTGTAATCCCAGCACTTTGAGAGGCTGAGATGGGAGGATGCTTGAGCCCAGGAGTTTGGGACCAGTCTGGGCAACCAACGAGGCAAGACCCTGTCTCTACCAAAAAAAAAAAATTAGTCTGCATGGTGGCACACACAACTGTGGTCCCACCTGCTTGGGAGCCTGAGGCAGGGAGATCACTTGAACTCAGAAGTTCAAGCCTGCAGTGAGCTACGATAGCACCATTGTACTCCAGCCTGGGTGACAGAGCAAGACTCTGTCTTAAAAAGGGTGGAAAGAGGAAGTGTAAAGAGGTCCTGTGAATAAAATTTGAGAACTGCTATCCTCTATTATCATGGGGGAAAGAGAAAAGAAGAGAAATAAAAGTTGGGAGAAATGTAGTAAAATCTGGGCCGGGCGTGGTGGCATGCACCTGCAGTCCCAGCTACTCAGGAGGCTGAAGCCAGAGGCTCGCTTAAGCCCAGGAGTTCAAGGCTGTAGTGATCTATGATGACACCACTGCACTCTAGCCTGGGTGACAGAGTGAGACCCTGTCTCTAAATAAATTTTTTTATAAATAATCTTTTAAAGTAAAAAATAATTTTTTAATTAAGTAAAAAAAATATGTAAATAAATCTGTGTGACATAGCAAGGAGGAAAAATAGAGACAACTGTCCTTGTTCCTGAAACAGATCCCAGGATGGCTTCTCTCCTCTGCTGGTGTCCTTTGTCCTAGCTGGGCTACTTACCCAGCAGGGTGGGTCACTTCGAAGGGGCCCAAGCCCTCTGCTGGTGTCACTGCCGGCCCATTTCACCCCACCTAGACCCGGAGCTTCGGGGTGGTTCCCCTGCTGGCCTGCCCAAGCGCAGGGCAGGGGGCTTGTGTTTGCTGGGGCCTTGATCCTGACTAACAAAGGGAAATAGGGATGGACAGTCACACCTGAAGCTAACAGGCCACTTCCTCTCGTTTTCAGGAAGTCCTGTTTGTTAAACAGTGTCACTGTGGCAGGGAGAGTGGAAGTGGGTTTTGAACCGTTCACCGCAGCAGCTCCAAGCTCTTGTTCCCCTTCCCGGCCCTCTGACGTGCTCCTCCCGTGTGCCGTCACACGCCTGTGCGGTGTGGCCACACCTTCGCCCTCCAAGCTGGGGCCACAGCTTCCATCGGGAGCATCAGCAGCACCCTGGTGCGGGGGCATGGACCGCCTGAGCCTCGCATCTCTCAGCCCCCACCTCCAGCCCCCACTGGTCCCCTCACAGCCCGGTCACGGGCCTGCTGCCCTCCTTCCTGTCTGCACACCAAGGCCCTTCTGCTCTGGCCATTCATGGTGGACGTTCAGCCCCTCCCACTCTCCAGCGTGTGACAGGACTCCCTGGGAGGGCCCCTTGCTGTCCTGTACATCACCTAAGGCCCCTCTCTCCACTCGAGACCTGTCCTGCCCTTCCCAGTTCCAGCCCTGCTCAGCCTCCCACCCAGTCCCTGTTCCCTGCCCGGCTCTTATCCCCTTGGACGGGTCCCCTGAGCCTGGACCCCCTGGTGAACCTGACGACCAGGCTGGACTCTGCTGCAGTCCAGAGATGCCTGCTGTGACCCACAGGGGCCCTGCAAATGTCAGCCACACTCCAAGAGCTGGGGGATCAGGGATGAGCACCCCTAGACACAAGCCCCAGCCTTGGAAAGCCAGATAGGGTGGAGGCACCCGGTTGGGGACAGTCCCTGATGGCCACCATCCTCCCAAAAACCCTCAGGCAGAAGGCATGCCTGGAAGGAGGGCCTTGCCGGGGATGTCCCTGAGGCCCTGTTTGAGGGCCCTTAGCAAGCGAGAAGGGGGCATTTCAGAGCAGGCCGCGTGGGCCACCCAGTGCCCCACTGCTGGCCTGTGGGAGTGCGAAGCCCAGAAAGGAAGAAGGTGCAGGCACCACCCTCCGGAGGACCATGCCCCACGCCCGCAGGTCAAGCAACAGCCGCCAAAAAGACATTGGATTAATCTGCTCGGGTTGCTGTAACAAAATATCACAGGTTGCATGCCTTAAACCAGTGGTCCCCAATCTTTCTGGCATGAAGGACCAGTTTCAAGGAAGACAATTTTTCCACAGACCGTGGAAGGGACAGAGGGTGGGGCGGGAGGAGCTGGGGCTCAGGCGGTGATGCAAGCCATGGGGAGTGGCCCGCCTGCCACTCACTTCCTGCTGTGCGGCCCATTATACATACACATGCTGGAATATTATGCAGTCTTTTAAAAAGATGTTTTACAAAGAATTTTCAGAGTCCAAGAAAACCTCAATATTGTACTAAGTCGGGGGCAGGGAGGGAAATGCATGATGAAAACTCGGTGTTAAGATATGTGCAGGAAATGAAGAAACACTTGGTTCCGTTAAAAAAAAGAGACAGACATAGGAAAAAGTCTGGAATAAAGTAAACCAAACCAGCACCAGTGCTTTATGTTTCTTGCTACTTTTCTGTATTTAACCATTTTTCCAAATGAGCAATCTTTCACATTCAGGAAGGTGAGTAATTTCCACTTTTGACAAAGCATGAGTGACACGGGGCTGGTCAGAGTTGGGGAGGGGCCGGGGTAGGAAGAATGAAGAATTTAGGGCAAACTGAGTTTGAGATGTGACTCCTGAGCCAAGGGGGGACAATTCACAAACACCTCCTGGGGGGAGGGGCCTTTGGGGGGGCACCACCCATAGAGGATGGAGGGCGCGGCCTCTGCCCAGGCGCCAGCCCCTGGGTTCCCTTGCTCACACTCCTTCGCACTCCTGGCCCGCCTTCCTATCCTCTGACCTGCACCCTGAGGGACCCTGGGGCACCTGCACTGTGCCTAACAGCCAGCCCCTGGTGCAGGCCCCCATTCAGGGCCGGAAGAGAGTCCCTACCCTGCCCCATCTCTTCCAAGGTGGCATTTGTCACCTGGGGCCCAAGCCCACCCTGAGCAGCCCAGATCCTCACGGGCCCTGCTGGCATCGGGCCCACCCCCAGAAAGATTGCTCCCCAGGTCCCTGGTAGCAAAGTGGTCGTGATGGTTACCAGCACTTTCCGGGGGTGGGACAATTCTCTGGTGTAGACTGGCTGTCCCTCTCCATTCATTACGGCACTCTGAAGTCAGCAGGTACGCAGTCAGAATGCACCTGCGCCACCTGAGAGCCAGGAGGTAAGCACATCTTGGCGACAAAGGCCTGGGAAAAAGAGCTCTGGGCGGGGGGCTGGGACCTGGGTTTATAGACCCCATGGGAGCCGTGTGACCCTGGACAGTCCCCTAACATCTCTCAGGATCAACTTTGGGGGTCAACTTTGTGAAATCACCCAGAGTGGCCACCACCGTGAACAATGATGGCCTGGGACGCAGAGGAGCCAGCCAGCTCTGTATTTGAGTGGGGTGAGATATGAACGTTGTTGACAGCACAGCCAGCTTCTTGGATGTCCGGCACTTAAAATGGCCTTGTGCTTGGTTTAATCCTCTGCTGTCGCTGTCCTAAAAGTCTCAGTCATTTTTGAAAGGGGCTCTGCATTTCCATTTTGCACTAGGCCCTGCCCATCATGTAGCCAGGCCTTGTAAGCCACCAAGACTTTCTGGGTCGTGGCTGTGGTATAACCTGCCCTATCCTAACTGCCAAACCAAGAAAAGAGGAGCAGTGGGGAAAAGAACGTCAAATGTCACCAGGCCAGGCCAAGAGAGCCAGAACAGGGTGGCTGGACTCAGGACACAGAGGACTGACTCAGGAAGTGTGGCTGTGAAGGGGCAGACATAGAAGACAGAGAGCTTTCTATCTATTTATCTTCAAATGGCAAACATTCAGAAAGGTTCCCATGCTGAAGCAAAGCAGTTTTAGGAAGGTGTAAAGGTACAGGAGCTAGGGGAGGGACAGAGCATGTCCCCTCAGAAGGGGGATGGCAAGGGAGCCGGGGCCCAGGCTGAGCAGTGAGCACGCCCATCTCACAGAGGGGAGGAGGACGGGAGGGGTGACACAGGGAGGGCAGCTGAGAAGGCTCCGGCCTGAGGACATTGTTATCTGTGAGGTCAATATGAGGTCATCTGCTTAGAGCATGAGGGGACGCTGAGGAGGGACGGAGTGGCGCCCTGGAATACAGGCAATGGGGGCGGGAGAGGGGACCAAGTCCTGGAGGGGAGGCGGACTCAGGAGTTGTGACCCGGAAGCTGCTCCTGTGGGTGCCTTTTCTTCCCCAGCTGAGACCAGAAGTGGCTGGATCCGCCCCTGATGGGGTGCAGCAGGTGGGTGGGAAGGAAGCAAAGAAATGAAGATTTGCTGGGGACATGCCACTGCCACCATTAATAATGACAACAGCTGGCACTTGAAACATTTCTTCTTCCAAGCATTCTGCAGCATGGACTCATGGACTCCCCACACTGTGAGGCACGTACTATTGTCATCCCCACTTTATAAGGACAAGGCAGAGGAGCTGGTGGACAGGGTTCCAACAGGTTATTTGTGTTGTAATTCAGTAATAATTTGTGTAAAATGGCTGGCTGGCTTAAAAATGTTGTGTGCTTTAATCGTCTAGGCTGAGAACTTTGTGTGTGCGAATGCTTCCCTGAACCTGTGTGCTGGGCACCTACTGCCTGCCAGTGCTGCCAGCTGCCCCGATAGACTGTCCTCTTTTCTGCCCACTCCATGCCAACAGCCCCTCTGGCCTGATGTTCCCATCATTAAGCCACCGAGCAGGACTTCCAACCTTAGGATCCCTAGGGGTGTCAATGAGCACACAAAGTTGCATGCAAAGCTGTCACACGTCCAGATTTGCAAGAGTCCCTAACCTAAAACGAGATTAAGAACCAGTGGCAAATCAAGTGAGTGCTCCCAGGGAGTCGGGTTTCCCAGGGGACCTGTGGGCGCACCAGCCAGCTGCTGCTCAGGGCTCTTGAGGGTACAGCACAAGTGGGACTTGGGAACATGCAGTAAACACAGAAAGAGGGTACTGGCTGCAACCCAGGGAAGAGGAAATGCTCTTTCAGGCCCTGGGGAACCCTGAAGGATGGCGAAGTACATCCCTCCAGATCTGAGTTGTGACTGTTTTCTTTTCCTTTGGGGAGGCAGGGCCAGGGCAGTTCCACAGTGATAAGCTTCCCCTGTGGAAATTCAGGGCTGGGGTAGGCAGGGCCTCTGGTTCTGGGAGCAGCGAGCAGCAGTGCTGAGGGGAACAGCCACAGGGAGAGCGGCGAGGAGTGTCCCAGAAGCCACATACCTGAATTCCTGCTCTGAGCCCTCCTACTTGGGCCAGGTTCCTGTCCCTCTCTTGGCCCATCTCCTTATCTGTACACTGAGGGGCTGGGACTGGTCATCTTGAAAACCCGTTTCTGCCCTAGCGCCCTGAATGGCTAGCGTGAGAGCACACGCTGGCTGCTCCCCTCCCCTGGCTCGTTGAGGCATGAAGGACACAACAGTGTGGGCAGAGGCTTCCTGCAGCTTTGCAATCCCTCGGCTCTCTCCTCAGGATGGGGTCCTAGAATCTAAGCACCATGAGATGAACGTCTGCTGGGACAGGCGTGTGGCCAGAGACAGATCTGAGCCACTGCCCTGCCACCAAACCAATGGCGCGTTTTCTTTGGGCTTAACAGTGACCAGAGATCTGCACCCACCCGGCCCCTCCAGGCTTTTCTTGGTGCTGGTGGCCACACAAGCCCTTTCTGGGTGACACGCCAGGTTTACTTTATGGATATTCTGGCCATCCAGCATCCATTTCTTTTCCTCTGGGGACTCAGAGCCTGGTCAGGTGCCCTCCAGCAGTGAGTGGCAGGGCTGGGACCAGGCTATGCCTGCTGGAGACATTGTTCATGTTCCCTCCCTCTTTGTTTCTGCCTCTCAGTCCTCATCTTTCCAAAGAGTTGTTGTGCTTCAGTTAGAGTAGCTTTCCTTACTTATTAACAAAACATTCCTTTTAGGAGATCTTCCAGCACAGGCGACTGAGCCTGGGCTCCAGCCCCTCGCCCCACACATGGCAAAGCTCTGTGGTTCCCAGGCAGGAGAAGAGGGGATAAGGAAAGAGATGACTTTTCCAACTTTTCTCAGAAGCCTTAGCGACACCCATATGGTGCTGTACGGCTCTGCCCAGCAGGAGGCCTAAAACCAGCCTGGGCACAGTGGGTGGCACAGTGCGAACCTCAAGAAGGCTGGGGCCAGTGGGGACAAAGATAAGATGGCGACACCTGCTTACTCTCTACCAGAGACTAGGACACAGGAACTGAGACACAGATTCGTGTAATAATTTATTCAGGGTCTCACAGGTACTGAGTAGTAAGAGCCTGGATTTGCTGCCCCAAGCTGGGTTTCTCCTGTACCACGCTGCTCCTCGGGGGCCCACGTCCCTCCAGGACAGGCTGTGTGTGACCAATGGGGCTTCTAACCTGGATTATGTCTCCTCTCCCGACTTTACACCACAAACCCCGAGATACACCCTGAGCGCTGTGCTGCTGCTTCTGTTCACTCCCTCCCATTCCCACCAATAGCGGCTCTGGTCCAAAACTTCTGTTGAGACCAGCATGCAGGTATTACACTTCCAAGAAACTGAAACAGCTCACGAAAACATGGGTGTCTCACAGAAGTTTTATTTGAATGGGGTCACATCTAGAGTTCTCATTTCAGTGTGCAAACAACTCACAGTTCAGTGCAGTGCTTCTAATACAAGTCACATAAAAAAATGGAACACAACAGATGAATAGTGCACTTGATAGAAAAATAAATTAAAAGCTACTGCAAAGCTTTATACACATAAAAAGTAAACGCAAAAAAGTTAATGAGGTCCTCATAACCATCTACCATATCCAGATATGAAGGTAAAAAGAGCAAAGGATCTGCGCTATCAAAAAGCCTCTCTGCTAAGAGAAATCCTGAGGAGTGACTGAATTATCATCTCAAACAACATGATAGAATGAGACTCACAGATCTGACCTTTGAGAACTGGGGAAGAATCGCAGCTCTACAAGTGTGGCGACACAGCAGAGCTCAGTTCAAGGCAAACTGCTATATAATTCAAACTAATTTTTTTATCCCGGGGGCTAATACGTACAAAAAGTTTTCAACTTTCTTCTGATCACTTAAGAACCAGAGTGTTTAACTTGAGAGAAAAAAAAAGACAAATAATATAGAAACTGCATTATTCAGCCTGCAGAAGAGTCCAGGTTTCTGAGCAACTATATGGCAAAGGGAAGATTAATCAAAAATTGGTGAGAGCTCACAAAGACTGTCAGAGCTGAAAGACCTACAACTGCATCTCGTCCAGCTACCACATGTATTAATGGAGACACGATGCCCCAAAGTTCTGGGTGCCCCCAAGTGACAGATTAACACGCAGAACCATCTGAATACCTGCCTGCCTACCATCCCAGGCAGCCATTCTGTTACTCTACAAAGCTTGAAACCAGGGGTCAGCAGCGGCTCTGTCAACAGGACTACGAGAGGGCGGCCTGCGTGTGCGGCTGCCACCCCTGCCCTGGTGCTGCCGCAGCGGAGCCAAGGGTACAGCAGTCTCTGTCTCTGTCCTTTACACAGCTAGATCGCTGTGGCCCCGCTCAAAGACAAAACAAGAACTTCGCTTAAGACCCTTCCTTAGATTTTTCTTTATGTAAGTGACTGCCAAATAATTCTGCTAGCAAGAGTTCTGAAGGAAGAGCAGAACTTTCATGTGGGGCTTAGCTGAGAAAAGACAGCGGGTACAAGTTTTAGCCAAAGTGGGAAGCAAAAGAGAACAAGTAGTCTGGATCCAAGGACCAATTCAGGGCTCTCATCCTTCAATGTCCACAGGACACCTGTGATTGTGCAAAAGCAAATAAAGCTAGAGACAAATAGTAGACTATGAGAAATATTAAAATTTGTTTCTTAAAACAATGCCAAAAATGGGCCCACAAGGAATCTAATCATTCCTCTGTCCAGCAGTGTCTCCTGAAGAGCACAAATGAAATGACCACAAGTCCCTCCTATGTGTCCAAAGGTGATGCTATTAACAAATAGAAATAAAATCTCACTAATTATTTTACAAGTTCTGAGGCAGAGTCTTGGGCAGATAACTGAAACCTTCATATCTCATTCTAAACCACCGTGCCAACTCCCCCATCCCCCCACGGGCTGTACAATGGACTGATTTGGGGTTCCTCAACCATCTGCTCCCTCAGGGCGGGCAGCCCGTGCCAGTGCTCCCAGGAAGTGCACACGGCAACCACTGGAGAAGCCTACAGTGCCCCTGCCGCCCCCTCCTGCTTCTGCCCCAGCGTCACCAGCCTGCCTTCTTACCCAGCATCATCTCCAACCTCTCTCTGCCAGCACCCTCGACAGGTTCACACATGCCTCTCTTCTCGCAGACAGACATCTCCCCTCCCTACCTGCCACGTTCACAGACTTTCTCAGCCCCGCCTCTCCCCGCCACCACCATTCTCAGGGGAGCAGAACAGGACGAGCTGTTACAGCAGCTCTGGGCATGGCACCAGCAGCAGGTACGACATGAAACTCACATGTGATGTGTGTCTAATCTGGCAGGGCTAATTCAGCATTCAAGTGTTAATTTCTATGCTTACCAATTCATGTCAGGATAAGGGACAAAATTTACTTTTAGCTTGAGATTCAAATGAATTTTAACAAAGTCATCGATTTCTGAGTGGTAAGAATACAGGTATCTGAAGATATAAAGGTTATAGAATATTTTCAATTGCTTAATTCCTAAATTTGAGAAAATGTAAAATAAGGATGATGCTACCTCCTAAATTGGATGAGAATTTAGGCCTTCCAAACCATAATGCCTTAGCTGCTCCGTGGTTGGCAGCACAACTTTAATCTTGCAGGACACCTAGGGTTGTCAAGACACTGAAATGTGATGCCCAGTCCAACATGTCCTGGCTCAAGTCCCTGGTTTTAGGTGTCACTTGCAATTGTGAGGAAAAATGTGTTCTACAATTAAGAATTGGCAAGAACTCTGCCAATGAAATTCACAAGCTTAGCACAGTGGCTAAGGGGAGGCAGCCAGCAAAAAGTGTCAACTTTCTTTCCTTTAGCAAAAACATTTTGTGCAAAAGTGGTTTCCAATCTCTAGAGCTCCCTGGGAAACAGCGCAAGGTTAAAATTCCGGAGCTTTCCTGTCAGACACTAGTGTGTGTTTGCCTGAGCACAAGATTATGCTATAGAGAGCCCAGGATGATCCAAACCATAGGGTTTTAAAGATCATAAAACTCGAAGTTCTGTTATGCTGAGCAGTACAAATTAATGCTCGGGTACATACCTATCACAAGTCAGAAAACTAAAAACCAAATTCCAGGACTTATAGCTTAACATCAGTCCTGGATAACAAAGATCAACAACTTTACCAACGTGGTTTCCAGATTATCCTCATTCTCCATAGCAATTGACTGACCTTATTCATTTTAAAGTTTTAAGCTAAATCATTATTTCTGGGTATTGGAATTATAGGTGGATATTTTTATACTTTTCTCTATTTTTCTATGATGAATATGTACCACTTTAACATTCAGAATTTTTTTTGTACAGACTAAAAGGGATGGGGAAATTCTACAGAACTCTTTTAATCTAACACAAAGTTCTTAATGCAAGTTATTTCAGCATACTGTATATACTTTCATATATGGTAGGTATTCAGGAAAAATCCCTTCACCCCAACTCATCTTCCCTATCTCTGTCCTGGTGTTTTTATTTTATATCATTTTTTTTCCAGTTTGCAAGCTCTAAATTTATTTAGCTTATATTGAAAGGAGATGAAACCTATGTTCAAATGGGCCCTATGTGGAGGACTGCCAGGCCTTTGCTACCCGAGTCTACAATGGCCTGCATACCCCACCTGCTCAGGAAGGAGTGCAGATGCCTGGAGTAAATGCTTCAGGTCTCTTGAACAGTGATCCACCCCCTTCCAGACCGAAAAATTACAGAGTAGGTGCACGGTGCACATGTGAGTGCTTCCTGTGGGAAGGCAGGCTAAAAAAAAAAGTGACAGGCAACTGATTTCTCTGTAGTTCTTCTCAAGGTTTATCTTGATATAAATTTGGAATATCAAGATAGCCAGTCTAGTAAGAAATAAAAAGTATGGGAGACATTTAAAAACCCTCTGTATTCTAAACTTATTTTTAGTACTATAATATTTGTAAAAAAGCTGTCCCTAAATGTACCTACAGGAGTATCCATATTACTTTCCTAAATTCCTGATTTCCAGGTAATGTATGAGGAAGTGCAACTCCCGTAACAGGCACTCAGATCAAGGATGCTCACCCTGACACTAGAGAGGGAAACAGCACTACAAACACCGCTCACCACCAGAGGTGGCTTGTTATGAAGTTGTTAGGAACAGTTACAACCACTAGGTGGGGCCAAGAGTTTGAAGGAAATCTAGGGAAAGGCATTCCCTTGTTTTAGGAATTTGTAACTTTAATACAATTATAGAAAGTTAAAGACCAGATACCCTCATTTGGGAAGATATGCAATGTGATTAAACTCTTCCAGTTGGACGGAAAATGCAGCTATTTCTCCATGGAGTTTAAGTCAAATCTAGGAAGAGCTTTTTCACCTACAAGTGAAGGACAAGCTCCCGAATCCAACACATTCCAGCTGAAGTGGATCCCAGGCTGGACTGCTGGAGAGTGCTGGGCATTCCAGTTACAGGTAGGGAGGGCAGCCCTATAGCTCAGTTGTCAGTAAACACTTCTGCTTCAAGGCAGCTTCTTCGGCCAAGGTGGGAACAGAGCTGAAAGGAAGAGAGAATGGGTTACTCAATGGAACCATTTGGGGGTGGGGAGGACATTTATGTGTCCGCTAGTGCCACATGGAGCACGTTGAGAGCAGATTACAGACCTCAGTGACTATGTTATAACACCTAACCAGCAATGAGGTATTCCACAGAAGGGAATTTTCTAGATAACTGATGCTTATTTCATTTTGAATAAATGTAAAGCTAGTACAATTTCGCCTACTTCCTTCAATAAAATATCCTCAACACATATTTAACCATTTCTTAATGAGTCAGGGTTAGTATGAACATCAATACTGTCCTGATCACAAGAGCAACGTGCTCAGGAGATAAGCAGGGGAAGCAGCTGTTCCACGCATCTTTCCCCAGTTAATCTACTTTGTCAGAGCTCTGTGAAAATAAAAAGACACGGATTCTGCATGAAGGTCTACAAGTCTTTGCTGTAGGTGAAAGGGATGAGCTTAGATGCAAGGAGGTAATAACATCTGATTTGGTTTCATAACTTAAAACAGTATCAAAGGAACAAAGAAGTGATTTAAAATGTCAAAAGCACTAACAGGATTTATAAATGCAATAGCAATCACTTGCACCAGCACTCTCCATTCCTACTAGATAGAGGCAGACATTTTCAACTGTTTTTTTCCTGATATTTTCCTTCATTCTTTTGTAACTCTGGTTCTCAAGGTATGGTCCCTGAAATTTGTTAGAAATTCAAATTCTTAGGCTGTACTCCAGACATGCTAAATCAGACTCTGAGGTAAGGTTCAGCAGCCAGTGTTTTAAAAACCCTTCCTCCAGAAATTCTGCCTCACAAGCAACAAAAGTTGTAACTGTTCTGAGGGATGTGTTTGCACTATGACTTCCCACTGTGGACCATGAAGGCTTAACTTTCTTCCATCCCCTTACCAGATCTGTAATCCTGCCTCCTCATCTCTGGTAATTATGTAAATATTTTCACAACTATCAGTTTATTATATTTCTTGTTTGGTGCAATTTTTATTGTCCCTGGACTGAATAATTTTCAGGGAAAATTTCTGTTTCCCCTTTTTGTTGTTGTGACTGCTTACTCAGTTTTCTATACTTAACTCTAACCTCTAACTTCTCAGATAGAACCATGGATCATTTCTCAGTAAATTCAGATATGTCATATAATTTAAAAAATTCAGAGGTAGGGGCATGAGTTTATTTTTTCTTGGCAAAATCCTTCCTGGAACTCTAAATCCTCCTTTCCAAATATGGAAGGGATCCTTTCTTGGAACTTCCATCTTGGAACTTCCCTTTGCTTTCCTCCAGGTACTCCCTGCACCTCTGTTTCCTGGGCCCCCCAACTTCCTCTTTTGGATAATCACCTTATTTTGATGGAACACGTACGTCTTCTATTAGCTTCCTGAGGAAGGCTGGTGTATATATTTTAGAGAAACTGTTATGTCTAAAAATGTATTCTAATCTCACACTTCACTTATACTTATCTGGACATAAAATTCTAGGTGAAAAATTATCACCCTCAAGAATTGGGAAGGCACTGATCCATTATCTTCTAGTTTTCAGGAAAGTCTATGGCCATTCCGATGAACAATCCTTTGTATGTGTTCTTGTTTCCCCCTTGCTGGAGCTGTACATCCTCTCTTAACTTTGATCTTCTGAAGTTTCATGATGTTCCGTAGTGTGGTCTATATTCATTCTCTGTGTAAGGTACTCACTCTACAGGTCCCTTTAATCTAGAAACTCAAGTCTTTCTGTTCCAAAACTCTTGATTCCTTTCTTTGACAATTTCCTCCTTCCATTGACTCTGTTCTTCTTTCTGGATCTCCTATGATTCATATATTGGACTTCTTAGACCAATCCTCCAAATTTCTTACCTTTTCTCTCCTAGTTTTTATATTTTTGTTCTACTTTTTGGGAAACTGCCTCAATCTTATCTTCCATACGTTCTTTGGATTTTATTTTTAACATCGTTAATAATTTCTAAAAATACTGTTTTCTGCTTTTTTAAAGTTTCCTGTTATTATGGCATAAATGCAGTATCTTCTAAATTTAGATACTATCATCTTGTGAAGTTTTATTATTCACATTGCCTTTATTTTCTCCTTATTTCTTTATCAGTTTACCTGTTTCGGTCTTTCCTCACATATCTGATAATTTTTGGCTCTCTCCATATTTAAGAGAAAAGTTCCAGGATATGTTTGGAAGCTGCATATGCATGCGCAAACTCATCAAATGATGGGCCCTTGGGTAATTATTTGGCATTTCCTGGCCAATTGCATCAGGGCATCCACAAATGTTAGTATCTGCAGGTCTTTTCTATTTGGCTGATTGGTTTCTCTGGAGAATAAACCTCTTAGTTTCTTACCGTAGGCATTTATACTTGGCCAACAGCATTCAGGAAGCTGAGAAAAGGAAGATGGGAAAGCTCGCCCTTCAGTGTGTGGACTCTGACTCAGCTTTTCTGTTCTCGGTTCGGAACCTTACTGAAAATGGAAAGTCCCAGATCCAGAGCGTCTCTAGCCAAGCTCCTCCAGAGGAAAACTTCAGAATTACGCCAGTATGAGCAGGGGTGGGGAGACAACAAATGGCTGAAATGGGCATAAGTACTTTAAACGAATCTTCATATTCTCAGCCCTATCTTGTACTCTATCTTTATAAATATCTGGGTCCTTCAATTCCTTAGCCTTTTCAGTGTTCTGCAACGTGAACTGCTTGCTTTTCATTTTCTCAATTTCCACTCTCTCTCCTAGTCAGGCTTTGATTTTACTCCATTCTGCTAAATTGGTTACCACTTATATCATTTAGCTGCTTCCAAAACTTGTTGAGGTCTCTCAATTGTTGTTGTCTTCTCTCCTATTCTTTGTTCTTGTGATTTTTATGCCTTTGAAATAAAATATCACATAAAGAACACTCCAAAGTAAAACTGAATCTGTGAAGATGGGACCCAGTCATCATTTTTAAGAAGTACATGGCATCTACACATTAAAGTGTATAAATCATGACTTTACAGCTTGATGGCTTTTTGCAAATTGCACACATCTTTGTAACCAGCATGCAGAACATGAAGCGGAATATGAAACAGAAAAGCCTCTTTTTGGCTCCCTTCTAGTCACTAACCATCTCAAGGGTAACCATTATAGAGTTATGCTTCTTTTTGAACTTGATTTTGCTTACTTTTATTACAGTGGGGAGACTCTAAGATGGCTCCCAAAGATCCCCACTTCCAGGTGTTCACACTCTGATGTAGACTCCTCCCCTTGAGTGTGGGCAGGTCCTGTTCCTTACTTTAACCGGTATAATATAGCAAAGGTAAAAGGATGTCATTTTTGTGATTAGACTACACAAGACATGACTTCCATCTTGCTAGCAGACTCTATTGCTTTCTGGGTTTGTATGCTTGAATGTAGCGAGCAATGACACTGCAGGAGCCCCCACAGCAAGGACTGAGGGTAGCCTCTTGCCGATCAGTAGCTAGGAAATGAGGCCCACAGTCTAACAGCTCTTCAGAACCTGAATCCTGTCAACAGCCATGACTGGAGACCCTTTTCTGATTGAGTTTTCAGATGAGATCCTGGCCCTGGCCAATATTTGATTGTAGCCTGTGAGAGACCCTGAAGCAGAGGACCCAGCTCAGCCACATCCACACACCTGACCCACAGGAAATGAAATTATAAATGTGTGTCAAGTTGCTAAATTTGTGGTAATCTGTTACACAGAAATAGATAAAACAATTATGTTTCTGTGATTCATCTATAGTGCAATACTGCAGCTGAAGTTCATTAATTTTCACCTCTGTATTCTAGTATTTAGTGGACTGTTAATGGCCATTTGGGAAGTTTTCAGTTTGGACTATTATGAATACAGCTGCTGTAAACATCCTTGTACATGTCTTTTGATGGACATACACATATATTCATATCTCTATTGGAAATGTACATAAAAATAGAATCACTGAATCATTGGGTATGTTTAGCTTTAGTAGATAATTGCTAAACCTATCAAACCTATTTCTTTTTCTTTTTTTTGGAGAGAAGGTCTCACTTTGTTGCCCAGGCATGAGAGCATTGGTATGATCATAGCTCACTGCAGCCTCAAACTCCTGGGCTCAGGTGATCCTCCTGCGTCACAGCCTCCCCAGTAGCTGGGACTAGAAGCACACACCACTATGCCCAGCTAATTTTTCTATTTTTTGTAGAGATGAGGTCTTGCTATGTGGTTATTCCAATTTACAGAGTTCCAGTTGCCCTATGTCTTCACCAACCCTTGATAATATGTTGTTTTCATTTTAGCCACTCTGCTGGTACGTAGTAGTATCACACAGTGGTTTAAATTTGCAGTCCTGGCCAGGTGCGGTGGCTCACGCCTGTAATCCTAGCACTCTGGGAGGCCAAAGTGGGCGGATCACTCAAGGTCAGGAGTTCGAAACCAGCCTGAGCAAGAGTGAGACCCTGTCCCTACTAAAAACAGAAAGAAATTAATTGGCCAACTACAAATATATAGAAAAAATTAGCCAGGCATAGTGACGCATGCCTGTAGTCCCAGCTACTCAGGAGGCTGAGGCAGAAGGATTGCTTGAGCCCAGGAGTTTGAGGTTGCTGTGAGCTAGGCTGATGCAACAGCACTCTAGCCCAGGCAACAGAGTGAGACTCTATCTCAAAAAATAAAATAAAATAAAATAAAAATAAATTTGTAGTCTCCAGTGACAAGGCAAATTGCACACCATCTTGAATGCTTATTAGCCATTTGGATATCTTCTTGTGAGTTGCCTATTCAAGTCTTTTGCCCATTTTTCTATTGAGCTGTCTTTATCTTATTGATTTGGAGGAGCTCTTTATTCAGGATAGGAGTCCTTTGTCATACAGAGAGAAGGACAGAGGGAGAGACATTATTTAAAGACATTGCTGCTTCAAATATAAATTTTATTATTTTTCTCTCTAATAGATGTTTAAAAATTGCAGCTGAGAAATAATTTTCTCACCTGGTCACAGCATCTACCAAGAATGGTGCTGGTGGAGAGATCAGCGAGATTCCATCTTTATTACCATGTCCCTCCTTCCCCACCAGGAGCGTTTCATATCTTGCAAGTCCATTAGAAATGGATCCACTCTGCTGTGGGAGATACACAACACATCTGCATACAGGGGTAACAACACCCGCCCAGTTAAACTTCAGCTCCAAATCAAGCTTCACTAATGACTATGGCAATAAGGAAGGTAATTTTGATGATCACGGTGGTTTTATTTTTTTTAACCATCCCTCACCTCAGATTTCCATTTTCGTCAGCAACCTCAATTGACAAACAGAAAGGTTAAGCCACTAGTGTGAAGCCATTAAGTTCAGTTAGCAGAATTCTGATAACAACCTTAGTGTTTGTAAAGAAAAACAAGAACCTGGTGATCCCTTTAGGCTTTATTGTGAGAGGGTAACCAGAAGAAAAATCACAAATGTCATGAACTTACTGGAACAATCCACCGGGGTGTAATCGTGGATGTTGAAGACACCTAAAATAAATTTTATATATGTATTTACTTTTAGGAAAGACTAACTTATTTTCATAATTATAATACTTTCTTCTATTATGAAATGCATTGTGGTGGGGTAGGGGACAGTAATTCTTAATGGGCCTCCTTGAGTTGACATGGATTTCTGAATCCAAGACCCTTCTCTACAACAGATGCTCAGATGCTATACCTCAGCAAATAAACTGCCATAATTTTGAGAATCTCTTTAACCTAAAAATTTGCTACTCAAGAATGCTATTTCTTTCAGTTCATTTAATAGGACACTTCACCCCCCTAAACACACACCCAGTATTCAGTTTAATGTTTTATTTTCTGAAATCTCAGTTAATTACAAATAATCATAGCCTTCTTGGTAGCATCCTGAACAATGGATTGTGACTAATTCAAATGAATACCACAAAGAAAATACACAGGAAAAAAAATCTGTTTATACACAGGTCATTCTCTAATTGTTATGTATGCATAACCAGCAATGAAAACACTCCTACTGGTCCTGATTCACAGGGTCTTTGTTACATTCTTCTTCTTTAATTATTTTTTGAGATGAGGTCTTGCTGCTCTGTTGCCTAGGCTAGAGTGCAGTGGCCATACCTCAATGCAACTTCAGAGTACTGGGCTCCAGTGATCCTCCTGCCTCAGTCTCCTGAGTAGCTGGGACTACAGGAATGCACCACCATGCCCAGTTCATTTTTCTATAATTTGTAGAGATAGGGCTTTGCTATGTTTCTCAGGCTGGTCTCGAACTACTGGCCTCAGGTGATCCTCCTGCCATGGGCTCTCCAAGTGCTAGGATTACAGACTTGAGACATCACACCCGGCCTACACTCTTCTTTAATGTTCAGTTTTCTAGATCTTACTTCTATGTGTGGAATTATAATCTAATGAAACCCATCCATTTTATGATAACTTAGACTAGTCCTTGCACTGGTGACTTTAGATCCTGGTAAGAAAAAAATCAACATAAGTACATGTCTTAATAAGTTAGATAACCACCAAAAGAAAAAAATTACATAGTATAATTTTCCTATCCATATTTTCTAAATGCACATTAACAGTAGGAAATAAAAGAGAGAAAGAAAAAGAATGGCAAATAGTAATCAAAAAATGGTTTGACAGGCCAGGCATGGTGGCTCACGCCTGTAATCCTAGCACTCTGGGAGGCCGAGGCGGGTACATCACTCAAGGTCAGGAGTTCAAAACCAACCTGAGCAAGAGTGAGACCCCGTCGCTACTAAAAATAGAAAGACATTAATTGGCCAACTACAAATATATAGAAAAAATTAGCCAGGGATGGTGGTGCATGCCTGTAGTCCCAGCTACTTGGGAGGCTGAGGCAGAAGGATTGCTTGAGCTCAGGAGTTTGAGGTTGCCGTGAGCTAGGCTGACGCCACAGCACTCTAGCCCAGGCAACAGAGTGAGACTCCTGTCTCAAGAAAAAAAAAAGAAGTTACCCTTGAAATTTTAACATGCATGATCATTAATTTAAAATTAATAAAATCTAAATTTAAAAAAATGGTTTGACAGACTTTTCCAGACTTGTGGTTAAATTCTTATCCTTTGGTTAAAGTCTTTTTGTTTCTTAATCTAAGCTGGTAGTTCCCAAAAGGAGGTTCCCAGACCACATCTGCATCACCTGGACACATGTCAGAAATGCAACTTTCAAGTCTCACCCAAGACATGCCAGATTAGCAAAATGGAGGGGGGCCCACCAATCTGTGCTTTAATACATCCTCCAGGTGATTCCAATATACACCCAAATTTGAGATTTAAGCAAACAGCCAGCACCACAGAAAGTACCATTGGTACTTCCAAGCCTTCAGGATGGCATCTATTAATAGTTTCTTTTCTTTTCTTTTTTCTTTTTTTTTTTTGAGACAGAGTCTCACTTTGTTGCCCAGGCTAGAGTGAGTGCTGTGGCGTCAGCCTATCTCACCGCAACCTCAAACTCCTGGGGCTCAAGCGATCCTACTGCTTCAGCCTCCCGAGTAGCTGGGACTACAGGCATGCACCACCATGCCGGGCTAATTTTTTCTATATATTTGTAGTTAGCCAATTAATTTCTTTCTATTTATAATAGAGACGGGGGTCTTGCTCTTGCTCAGGCTGGTTTCGAACTCCTGACCTTGAACAATCCGCCCGCCTTGGCCTCCCAGAGTGCTATTACAGGCGTGAGCCACTGCGCCTGGCCTATTAATAGTTTCTACAGCCATTCTTGTCATATTACTCACCAGGCATTAAATTAGTTATTTGTGTATCTCTCACCCCAACTAGACTGTAAGTCCCTGGAGGAAAGAAACTGTTTCTTATTTTTATTATGGTCATAGTATAGTCAGCCCTCCATATCCATGGGTTCTGCATCCATGGATTCAACCAACCGTGAATTAAAAATATTTGGGGGGAAAAAACCAGATAGTTTTGTCTGTACTGAACATGTACTGACTTTTTCTTGCCATTATTCCCTGAACAGTATAGTATAACAACTATTTACATGGCATTTATATTGTATTAGGTATTAAAAGTAATCTAGAAATGACTTAAAGTATACAACAGAATGTGTGCAGGTTATATGCTAATTCTATGCCATTTTATATAAGAGACTTAAGCATCTGTGGATTTTCGTATCTGAAGGGGGTCCTAGAACCAATTTTTCATGGTTACTGAGGGACAACTATATTCATCACAGTATCTTCAGGACTGTAATAATGATTGATATGTTTAATGCCAATCATTCTTATTCTCCCATGTTTTTGTAAAACTTTTTAAAACATCAAATATAACCTTATTGTTTCAAGAAGCTGACTTATCCCCTATGTTCTCTCTCATGTTATTTAATATGGTGTTGAATTACAAATAGGCTTACAGTGACATGTGATTTCTATACAGTGACACACACAAAGTGGTAGAATTTTTGTACAGAAACACAATGCTAAGTGGGTTACTGACATATAAACTCTTATTAAAAGTTTAACCAAATTGTTAAGAAGGCAAAAATTGAAACCCAGCAGGAACATTTTTCAAAACAGAAATTCCTTTCCATCTTACTGCTTTAAAGTGTATTTATTTACCTGAGGTGTGACTGTGTGGTCAATTAGATTTTCAGTTAGAGATGCGAGCAAAGCATCCAATTCATCTGTAGCTTCCTATGGAAGACAAGGAACTTAGAGTTGTCGAATGACTCAATTATCAGACTAAGTTTTTTCCACATCCTCTCAATTTTATAATTCTGACCCATGCGCCTGGTTAGTGTTAATCCTTTAAACAAACAAGAACATTCATGAGTCAGGGTTATTAATGACTCCACTTCTGCACAGACAGGGAGCGAGACTACAATTGGGACTGAAGCTGAAGTGCTATTTGTAAATTTTCAAATAGCTATTCCTCTTGGTGAGACAAAACTTGGCTGGGGTTAAGACTGTTCTGCCTCTTCACTTTTAGAAGAGAAAGGTAAAAGATTCAGCACAGGAGACACTGAATAAAGGAGATGTCTAAATTCCAAATGCTTCTTTATCTAGACATATGGGTGCTTCACTGTTTGCAAAAGAATACAATAAGAACTCTTCCCCCATAAATATTAATTAATACTTTTTGTTTAATTGGTATTGAAGTAGCTTATGTAGGACACAATTCTGTATTGCAGTGGGAGTAGCAGGGGATGAAGTTTTAAAACAATAAAAGATAAAATTCCAATCTGGCAATAAGAGAAATAAGAACATAGGGCATAATACATAATAAAAAAGGCCCTTCATTTATACATTTCTATTTGCCTTCAGGCCTTGGTGAATCTCTTCTTTATATTTCGACATGCAATTTAATTTTAATCACAGACATAAAGAAATTGTTCTTTCTCCTCTCACATCTCCCCCCATCTCACCCTTTCCCACTCTGCTTGGGCTAAGTGCACCACAACAGCAAGTCTCTACAGCAATGTATTACACTTCTCTCTCCCACTGGACTATAAGCAGTTAAGCTAAAACCATGTTTCACTGATTTTTAAATCTTTAATGCCTAGCATGCTATCTGGTATATATTATATATACAATAAATCTTAGAACTAAATGTCCTCCCCTGTTCTAAAAACATCTCAGGTTCCACTTAATGATTTTCAATCACTAGTCAAAGATATCAATTTATCTTTTTAGAATTTTAATTTGTCAAAAATAAACTGATAGAAGACATTTAGATTGGGTTTTTTCCTTTAAGCCCAAAATATTAAAAGATTATACAGCTAACTGTACACTGTCATTGGGTAGTTGAGAATATAAGTGATTTCTAATTTTTCCTTTTTGTGGATTATTTGGTAAATTTCTATAATAAATGTACATTATACAATAAAAAAGCAAAATGGTGTGTTCATTTGAAAGGACAATTTTTAATTTAATGTGCCGATTAAAATATTCATGGACAATGAACTGGACTTCTATGATTTCTGAATTGGTAAGGACTTGGCAAGTGGATATAGGAAAGGGAGGAGCTGGGATGAGCTGGTTCTGTAGCAACACAATTAATGATAGGTCCTTGTTATTTCAAAAAGTTTATTTGAATCAACAAATATTTATTTAGTGCTTGTTATATGCCAGGTACTGTTTGAGACACTAGGGATTCAGCAATGAATGAAACAGGTCAAGTCTCTCATACAGCTTACATTCTCTAAAGTAAATCAGACTATAAATTTCAACAAAATCACTTATGTGTTACAGATACAGCCTTAAGTCTTTAATCTTATAAGCACTTAAAAAGTACCTATTTGCATTTAACATTATATCTTCTTAAAAGGAAAAATTAGTGGAAGCAGAGCCAGCATCCAAGACCGCTGCAAAAACAAAAACACAAACGAAGAACACACAAACTGGAAAAGAAACCCTGAGATGCTCTTGTGAGGGATGTGGCAATAGGATTCTCCCTAGAGAACTGCAATACATGCTTTTCTCACAGCTTAAGTCTCAGTGTTGATCCGAAATCACCAGACGTCCCTGGTTATACTACAGGATTCAAGATTGTCTTTGGCAAAAATGTTAAGAAGTAAAAAAA
This sequence comes from Mirza zaza, assembly GCA_008750895.1. Taxonomy (NCBI): domain Eukaryota; kingdom Metazoa; phylum Chordata; class Mammalia; order Primates; family Cheirogaleidae; genus Mirza; species Mirza zaza. The sequence goes on from VSMD01078915.1 coordinate 63,257, forward strand.
AAAAAAAAAAAAAGGTATTCTCACCTTTAGTACAGAACCACTGTCTGCAGATGCAGTATGTGTTGGACCAAGAGACTCTCTGGAGAGGGGCACATTATTCTCCCTTAACACAGCATGGGGAAGACAAAAAGACAAATTCACATCATAGAGGACCTCCAAAGGTTTAGGCAGTATTTTCAAAGAAAGGGCTTAGGAAAGCAGCATACAAATTCATGAGGGGGAAGAAGAAATTACAGCTGGTGAGGAACACGACAGTAGCCAGCGCTGCACTCAAGTGCCTTTGTGAAACCCTTTATCACTCACAGAGAAAAGCTTTCAAATCCACGTCAAACTCATTTCTAGATGCATCAAAATAGTAGACTACCTTGCTTCCCTCCTACAATCTTACTAAAGTGACAGGAAAGATTTATCTTTAACAAAACAAAAAATTCATAACATCTAAAAACCATTATAGAGTGTCAATGATAGTTCAGAAACTTTAAGGAAATCCTGAAAGAGACACAGAAGAGGAAGGTTTCAAGATTATGAACAGATTAATTGTTGCAGTCCTCCCCAAGAGAATCAAATCCAGAGAAATTATATAAAAGATGGAAAGACAGACAAAACAGATCAACAGCTACATATATTTTTAAAGCTGTTATACAATACATGAAACAAGAAAGCTCAGTGGATCAGAAATTATACAGAATACCTAAGACATGGGAGAATAGTCAGGACACCATCAGGAGTAGCGACCATCTAAGGACACAGGCTAGAGGGCTCTGCTGCAGAAGGCAGAAGCAATATCCATGGTGTCCCAGATATTGCAACAGGGCTAGCCAGGTGAGAAGATGCCACAGCATCTGTAAGCCTGGCTGTAGTGACAAGGATGTCTAACTCCAGACAGGAGTAATGAGACTAGGGGCAGTCCTACAGATGGCTTCAACATCAGGGGGAAAATCCACAGCCAAAAGACCATCATCCTCCAAGATATCACATCCAGCAGGAAATTTCAGCCCTCCCCAGTATCACTGAAAAGTGTGCAAGTGACGTAGCAGTTACTGATCAATCCTAAGAGAAGATGGACAAAAAACCCTAGATTGGAAAAGTGACATAATTAGTGAAGTGGAAGCTAGTATTGTTTGCATTCATAACACTGAGGTAAACAGAAGCAAAGAGATGAAAAATAAGAACAGTTATGAGACACGGAGAAGTGATTAAGATGTTCCGACCAATGGATACTGAATATTCAGAAAGATAATGCCTTATGATTTTCCAGAACTGAATAAAGGCATAGGTACGCAGATTGAAAGCCCAACTTGAATACTAACAAGAATAAAAATAAACCTATATTCGGATATAATGAAAATGCAAAACATTAAGAATTAGTACTGAAATCTAAAAGTTACTAGAAAGGAAAAATAACAGCTTAGTGTTTCCAAAAGAAGAAACAGCTCAGAGGAAAGAAGCAGATATAGAAGACTGAGCATTAAAAGTAGTGCAGTATATTTTAGAATGAATTATCCCAATCCTTCAAAAAAAGATTAATCCTATCCAGTTTACATTGCTGCAAAACATGGAAAGGAACAGATGAGAATCTTCTCATCCATTCTGCAAAGCATGTGTCATCACCCAGCATTCTACTCAACGCCCCAATCAACAAACAACATGGGTATATAAGGAGGAATATACACAAAGTTAGCTTGGAACAAATATTTGTCCATTAATAAAAGAATGAATAAACTGTGGCATGCAATAGCAGTTGAAATGAAGGAAACGAGGATAATTTTTTAAAATTCAGATATGTAAAAACCACAAAAAGTTCAAGAAAGAAATACATAGTATGGTACTACTGATACAGAATTGAAAAACATGCAAAATACTATATTGTTTATGGATACAAACATATACATTAAAAGTATTAAAAACATTCACACAGTTAGTTCTTTATAAAGTTAAACATACACTCATGTATGACTCTGAAATCCCACTCCTAGATATTTACCCAAGAGATACAGAGATACGAAAGTTTATGTCCACATAAAAACTTGTAAGAACGCTGACAGGGTTTTTTTCATAAATCATCAAAAACTGGAAAAAATCCAAATGTTTTTCAACTGGTGAATGGGTAAACAAGCTGTGGTACATCCATACAATGGAATACTACTCAACAAAAAAGAATGAGCTACAAATAAATACAAGAATGAATCTCAAATGGATTATTTCAGGTGAAAGAAGCCAGACTCAAAAACTACATATGGCTAGGCAAGGTGGCTCGTGCCTGTAATTCCAGCACTTTGAGAGGCAGAGTAGGAGGTTCATTTGAGGCCAGGAGTTCGAGACCAGTCTGGGCAACATAGCAAGACCCTGTCTCTAAAACATTTTTTTAAATTAGGTGTGGTGGTGCACATCTATATTCCCAGCTACTTGGGAGGCTGAGGCAGGAGGATCACTTGAACCCAGGAGTTATATAGTAAGATATGATCAGGACCCTGCACTCAAGCCTGGGCAACAGAAGGAGACCCTGTCTCTAAAAATAAAAAATAAATAAACTAAAAAAAAAGTTACATAAGTATGATTCCATACATACGATATATGCTGGAAGAGGCAAAACTAAAGAATAGCGCTTATCCAAAAATAGAATAGTGTTTATCTAGGGCTAGCATCAGAGTGAGGGTCGAGAAAATGATGGAAATTTGGGGAATCAGGAAACTCTTCTAAACCTTTGTCAAAACTCACAGAACTCCATTTTAAAAAAGGCAAATTTTACTGATTTAAGTTACAGTTGTCCCTCAGTATCTGGGCGATTGGTTCCAGGACCTCCATCAGATACCCAAACCCACAGATGCTCAACTCCCTTACCAGGGATGTAAAATGGTGTAATATTCGCATGTAAGCCAAGCGTATCCTCCCATATACTTTATTTATTTATTTTACATTCAATCCAGAAGAATGCAGTCCCATATACTTTAAATTATCTCTAAATTTGGCCGGGAGCGGTGGCTCAAGCCTGTAATCCTAGCTCTCTGGGAGGCCGAGGTGGGCGGATCGTTTGAGCTCAGGAGTTCGAGACCAGCCTGAGCAAGAGCGAGACCCCATCTCTACTATAAATAGAAAGAAATTAATTGGCCAACTAATATATATAGAAAAAATTAGCCGGGCATGGTGGCACATGCCTGTAGTCCCAGCTACTTGGGAGGCTGAGGCAGCAGGATTGCTTGAGCCCAGGAGTTTGAGGTTGCTGTGAGCTAGGCTGATGCCACGGCACTCACTCTAGCCTGGGCAATGAAGTGAGACTCTGTCTCAAAAAACAAATAAATAAATAAATAAATAAAATGTGGTATATGTATACCATGGAGTACTATTCAGCTATAAGAAACAACGGTGAAAAAAAAAAAAAAGAAACAACGGTGATATAGCACCTCTTGTATTTCCATGGATAGAGCTAGAATCCATTCTAAGTGAAGTATCCCAAGAATGGAAAACTAAGCACCACATGTACTCACCAGCAAATTGGTATTAACTGATCAACACCTAAGTGGACATATAGGAATAACATTTATCGGGCGTCTGGCAGATGGGCGGGGGAGGAGGGGATGGGTATATACACACATAATGAGTGTGACGTGCACCATCTGGGGGATGGACACACTTGAAGCTCTGACTCCGGGGGGTAAGGGGAAAGGCAACACACGTAACCTAAACATTTGTACCTCCATAATATGCTAAAATAAAAAAAATTGTGTATGAGAGAGTAGCAAATGAAGTCAGCTAAAATAGTAGGGTAGTGACCTCCCTCCTGAGAAACAATCAACCTTATCAGATCTCTGGAAGATAGTCAAAGGTTTACAGCAACCAATAAATGCTTCACTGGAGGCCAATGAAACATAGTAGAAGAGCTTTGTGGTGCTCTAACTTACTTCCACCCTACCTTGCTCCCTAGGGCAGTGGTTTTGAAGGCAGCAGCTCACATTCCTGGTGTTAGTACCCTTTTCCCAAGAAATTGTGTTATTCTGTTTTGATCTCTCTGTGAATTCCCTAAAGGACAGACACAGGGACTTGACTTTGATTTGCCTAACTCAGAATTCTCTGAGGCATGTTATTCCTTGAAAACATTGAAAAGTAAATGAATAAGCCACTAGCTGACAGGGACAAAAAATAACAGTGGGGAAAGCAATAAATATGCCAAAACCCTGGGAGGAAAAGAGGGAAAGTAAGATATTTTGGGGCAACAGTGTAAGGGTGAGAGGGGTTTAGAAAGCCAAGCAGGTGCCAAGGGCAGGACTCTACACAGAACAGACTGGAGGAGAGCACAAGCACTCTCTGCTAGCTGATCTTGGTGATCAACTGCAAGCGGGAAACACAGGATAAGGTCAAAGTACAAGCAGCCTGGTTTAGCATTGAAGTAATACCCTAACATAGTCAATCTGCAAAGACCTAGAAAGTTTTTCTATTTTTTCTTTTACTTTTTCCTCCCCCCACCCCAATCTCCAGAAATCTCTGTCAAACCACTGGCTGAGCACTGAGTTAAAGGAACAGAGACATTAGGGACCACACATGACAAAATGGTTTCAAAAAGTTACTATATAAACACGTAACTACAGTCCCACAACAAGCAACAAGAAATCCTAGGGAGGGGAAGAATCTGATTTCCAGAATTACATCATAAAATCAAAATGACCACTTTTCAAATTAAGTGGCATGCAAAGAAATAAGAAAGTATGGCTCAGGCACAGGAAAAAGAGAAATTCACAGAAACTATCCCTGAGAAAGCAGAGACTGTACTTAGACAAAGGTTTAAGTCAACTGTCCTAAATATTCTCAAAAAGCTAAAGGAAACCATGGACAAAGAACTAAAGGGAACCAAGAGAACAATGTGTTGATAAATACAGAATATTAATAAGACAAATTATAAAAAGGAATAAAATAAAAATTTTGAAGCTGTAAAGTATAGTCACTGTAATAACTTCTTTCATTTTTTAAATTAAAAATTCACTAGAGGATTTCAATAGCAGATTCAAGCAGGCAGAAGAATCAGTTAATTTAAAGATATATCAATTTAGATTATTCAGGAACAGGAGCAGAAAGAAAAAATAAGGAAAAAAAAATGAAAAAAGCCTGAGAAACTTGTGGGACATAATCAAGCATATCAATATATGTATGCATTATGGGAGTCCTACGTAGAGATAGAAAGGGGCAGAAAGACTGTTTGAATAAATAATAGCTGAAAACTCAACAAATCTGATGAAAGACATGAATCTAAACATCCAAGAAGCTCAATGAACTCCACAGGATAAGCTCAAAGAGATCCACAGAAGACATATTAATTAAAATATTGAAAGACAAAAACAAAGAGAGACTCTTGAAAGTTTCAAGAGAGAAGTTATTTATCATGTACAAGGGATCCTCACAGATTAACAGCCAATTTTTCATCAGAAACTATGGAGACCAGAAGGCAGTGGGATGGTATATTTAAAAGTACCAAAAGAAAAAAAAAAAACAAAACACCCTGTCAATTAAGAATTCTACATCCAAAAAATTATTCTTCAAGAATAATTTGGGCCGGGCGTGGTGGCTCAAGCCTGTAATCCTAGCTCTCTGGGAGGCCGAGGTGGGCGGATCGTTTGAGCTCAGGAGTTCGAGACCAGCCTGAGCAAGAGCGAGACCCCATCTCTACTATAAATAGAAAGAAATTAATTGGCCAACTAATATATATAGAAAAAAATTAGCCGGGCATGGTGGCACATGCCTGTAGTCCCAGCTACTTGGGAGGCTGAGGCAGCAGGATTGCTTGAGCCCAGGAGGTTGAGGTTGCTGTGAGCTAGGCTGACGCCACGGCACTCACTCTAGCCTGGGCAATAAAGTGAGACTCTGTCTCAAAAAAAAAAAAAAAAT
>VSMD01078916.1:0-12933 GCA_008750895.1 Mirza zaza
TATTTTGATAACTTATATTTAAAAATTTTCCCCTAATTAGTACTATCAGGAATGTGTCATTCCTATGTGCGTATATGTGTGTGTATGTTTACGTGTGTGTGTATAACAGGTGGACTTTTCCACAAATAAAAATTGTATAACTTTATATTGTATACACTATAATATTTGATGTGTATATACATTGCAAAATAAAAGAATTAAAGTGATAAGCATATCCATCATCTCACACATTTATCATTTATTTATAGTGAGAATATTTACTTACAGTGAAGTCTATGGTCTTAACAAATTTCATGCATATAAATCATTATTAATAAGTGTAACCATGATGCCGTGCATTAGATCTCCAAGACTTACTCATCTTCTAACTAAAAGTTTTTTTCCCTTAAACATCTCCCCACTTTTCTTGCCTCCACACCCTGGGAACCACTGTTGTTCTATTTATTTTTATAAGTTCAACTTTTTTATATTACCCATAGCAGTATTTATCTTTCTGGGAATGGCTTATTTTACTTAGCACAATGCCTATCGTGTCCATCCATGTTGTTCAAATGGCAGGATAATTATCATTATTATGGCTTAATAATATTCCATGGTATGTGTTTGTATACTCATTTTTTAGTCTATTCATCATAAAGAGTCATTTAGTTTGTTTCCATTTTACTGGCCAATGTGCATAATGCTGTCACATACATGGGTGTGCAGAATCTTCTTAAGATACTGATTTTACATCTTTGGTTATACTCATAAGCTGAATTGATGAATGATAAGGCAGTTCTATTTTTTATGATTGTTAATGAATCTCTATTATGACACTACTAATTTACAATCAATAACGGTGTACAGGGACTGCTTTCCTGCACACTCATGCCCACACTTGTTATGTCTCTTCTTTTGGACATTAGCCATTTTAACAATTTGATTTGTGCTTTCATGATGTGTTAGCGGTGCTGAGTTACTCTTCTTGTTACTTGTTGAAAACTTGTATTTTTTCTTCGAAAAAAATCTACACAAAGTTTTGCTTATTTTTGATTGGGTGATGATGATGATGATAATATCCTTTTTGCTTTTGAATAATAGGAGTTTCCTATATATTTTGGGTATTAACATATTATACGATATAAAGTTTGAAAATATTTTCTCCCATCCTATGTTTTCTTATTTTTTTTTGTTTCCTTGCTATATAAAGGATTTGAAGTTTGATGCAGCTTAAACTTTCTATATTTTCTTCCAGTGCTCATTTTGTCAAATCCAAAAAAAAAAAAAAAAGAAAATTTCAAGACTTGTATCAAGGTTTTCCCATATTTCTTCTTTTGATTTATGTTTTTTTTTTTTTTTTTGAAAAAGAAGCATTACAGTTTTTAGTCTACTATTTATATCTTTAATACATCTCAAGTTAGTTTTGGTGTATCATGTAAGAAAAAATAGTCTACTTTTATTAACTTGTTTGTGGGTATCCAGTTTTCCAGCACCATGCATTGAAGAGACCATATTTCCTGCATTCACATTGTTAGTGTCTTAGGTTACTTACCTTATATGCTTCAGTTAATTTCTGAGCTCTCCATTCTCTTCCACTACTTTTTGTGGTGGATTTTATACACATATTTTATTGTCTTTATTACTATCAACTTGATATATATTTAAAAATCAGAAAGTGTGATGCCAGAACATTTTCTCTTCTTTCTAAGCCTTTTTTTGGCTCGTCAAAAGTATTTGTGATATGATACAAATATTAGGATTTTTTGCTAATACTGTGAGTAAAACCCCTAGAATTTTGATAGGGAGAGCATTGAATGCATGCACAGTTTTGGATAATATCTTTCTATTTACTCATGTCATCTTCAATTTCTTTTATTAATAACATATAGTACTCAGTGCGAATATTTTTTTTTACCACTTTGGTTATATTATTTCTTTCTTACAAATCTATTATCTTGATGCTATTGTAAATGACAGTGTTTTCTTATTGCATAGTTTATTAGTGCATAGAAAAACAACTGATATTTGTATGTAAATTTTATGTCCTGTGATTAGTCGAGTGGTTTTACTACTTTATAATTTTTTTTTCCTATCTTCTATATGGTTTTTGAGATATAAGACAACATCATCTGCAAACAGTGTTATTTTTACTTTTCTGTTTCTAGTTTGAGTGGATTCTTGTTATGTTGTTGCCTAACTTTTCTGATTAGATGTTGTAGTAATATGATAATATAGAAGCATTAAGAGTGGTTGCACATTAACCTAATATTGGTGTCTGTGCATGTGAAGGATTAAATACTTTTCCAGTTTTTATAAACTGATTTTGGAAAGCAAAGATATTTTCTTTAGGGTCTGGGTTTTCAATGGATAGTTGCTGTAGCTATGTAACAAGGCTTCCCCTTGCTCTGCAGTGGAGTCTTCATTTGGTGTGCTAGTTCTGAAGCACTTGGGCCATTTTCAATCCTCTCTCCTGTCTGGGTAAACTGGTTTCCTTCAGGATTTTGATCTGTATGACACCAACTAGAGCCTGGTTGTATAGTGAGTCTGCATATGGTGGGGCTGATACCAGCTGTGTGAATGGGTGTGGTTCCCAGTGAGTGCATTGGAAGTTTCCCTTCAGGTCACCATGTGGATCTACGCACTGAAAGAACTGGACATGGAATGTAGTTAAGACTGCTGTAGCAGAGTCACAGGTCTGCTTTACAGATGATAGCAAGACCAAGTCATACAGGCCTGGCTTCATGGCTGCACGTAGGTGTGTCTCTCCCAAAGTCTCTGGATGAGCAGCACCACTCCAACTTTGTCACAGGGAACCCTTGGAGACTCTGTGTATCCCTGATGGTTGTACTATGTTTTAATCTGTAGTGAGCACAAGGAGTCCTTAATTTTGCAAACTGGATGAGAGCCTGAATATTGAAAATGATGTTTCTAGATCTGTAGTTCCTCTATGGTTTAATGAAAGTCCCCAAATTCAGATAAATGTAATTTTCTGTGGATGGCTGCCAAAATTTTGTTTTTTGGGATAAAACAAGTAGATATTTCCCCTCCAACCATATTGCTCATTTTATTCTTTATGTATTGTTAATTTCTGATCTTTTCCATGTCCATTTTTATATTAGAATCCAAGTTTCAGAATAACATGAGAACATTTCAATTTCTCTACATTCTCACCATAGGTATGTTATATATATGTGTATATATATTTACTCATTTAAAAGTTCTCAATGTAATGGATGTGAGGTAATATCTCATTGTAATTTTGCTTTGCATTTCTCTAAAGGTTAATAAATTTGAGGACCGTTTCAAATTCTGTTTGGCCATTTGTATATCTGCTTTGCAGAAATGTCAGATCAATCCATTGTCCGTTTTTTAATCAAGGCACTCACTTTTTGTTGTTGAATTGTAGTCATTTTCGTATATTCAGGATGTTAAGTCGTATGAAATGTCTGATTTTCATCTATTTTTGCCCATTTTGTAGGAGACATTTTTATTCTACTAAGTTTTTTCTTTGTGCAGAAATTTTGAAGTTTGATGCAATCCCATTTTTCTTTTCTGCATTTTTATTGGTTATTCACTTGATGCTACATCTACTAAAACAGTGTCAGGACCAATATCGTGATCTTTCCTTTATATTTTCTCCTAAGAGTTTTATATTGTATTTATTATGTTTAAGGATATAATTCAATTAAAATATATTCTACATATAGTGGAAGGAAAGTGCCCAACATCATTTTTTTCTTTCATAGATATTCAATTTTCCACGATATTTGTTGAAAGGACTCTTCTTTTTCATTGTGTGGTCATTAAATCTTGAAGAACATAATTTGGTCATGGAAACAAAGGTTTATTTCTGGGTTCTCCATTCTGTTTTTTCATCTCATTATTTGTATTTGTGCCAGTAACATGTTGCTTTTATTCCTGTAGATTTGTTTTCAAATCAAGAAGTGCAATGCTTCATGCTTGTGTTTTCTAAAACAGTCTCAGTATTTATTGTTCCAATACACTTTAGAATTTTTATATATATATCTCAAAAACAAGTATTAATGGAATACTATAGACACTGCATTAAATTTTATATCACTGTGGATAGTATTGACATCTTAACAAATATAAATTATCTGACGATGAGGATGAATATCTTTAAGAGTGTGTTTAATTGTGACACATTTTTCTATTAGCCAGTTTATGTTTTGCTTTTGATTTCTACTTCCACTTCATTTTTGTCAAAAAATATATGTTGTTTATTTTTAGGTTTCTTAAACTTGATAAGACTTCAGTGTCCTAATACCGTTTGCCATGTATGATTGAAACTATTTTGTATTCTGCTGCTTTTGACTGAAGAGCTCTGTAAATGCCTTTTACATCTAAGTGGTTGATAATGTTTTCTCATTATCTGTTTTCTTATTGATCTTCTATCAAATCTTTGTACTTAATTATTGAAAGTGAGTTCTTGCAGTCTCCTATAACTCTTTTGTTGCTAGGTGTTTCTTGCCACACTTCTGTCCATACTTTTGTTCATATATGCTTAACATATTTAGAAGCACTGATATATATAAAATATATAAATATCTATGATAAAATATGTTCATTATATGTATATCATCTGTGTTTGTATATTCTGTGCTATAGATTTCTCCTAAATGACCAATTTTATCATTATAGCAGTCTTTGTCTCTTCTGATGGTTATTGACTTAAAGTGTATTTCTCTTAATTATGACTACAATATCCTCCTCTAATTATTTATATAGATTTTTTTATTACTTTCAGCCAATTTGACATTTTAGAGCTAGAGGAAGTCTTTTGTAGGTGGCAATCTCCTCCTCTAATTATTTATATATTTTTTTTATTACTTTCAGCCAATTTGACTATTTAGAGCTAGAGGAAGGCTTTGGTAGGTGGAATATTGTAGGGTTCTGTTTGTTTTCATCCTTATAGTCATGTTAGTTTTCACTAGAGAGTCTAAAACATTTCTATTTAAAGTAACTTCTGAAGGATATGAAGTTACCATTGCCATTGGTTAATTCTTTTCCATGTGCCTTGTAGATACATTATTCCTCATGCCTGTCTTACTCTGTTTATTTTTGTTTTCTTAATTTTGAAGTGGCCTGCTTTGATTTCTTTCCCATTTGCTTTTGCATACATTCTATAGGCGTTTTGTTTGTTATCACATAAGGAAATGGAGACCACATAAAATATTTCTGTTTAAACAACATATCTTAATCTCTAAACACTTCACTTCAAGTGAATACAAAACCTACATGTCTTAAAGTGCTACATTTTCTTATTAATGTCACAAATGACGTGTTTTTTTATTGTATATAGGAGAACAGATTTTTTAATACTAGTGAATTTGGTTGTTTTTAATTCTATAGAATAATTATGAGGGTTTATGAACCATTATGATCATATAGAATTCTATATCTGTTTATAGATTTATCTTTAACACAGCTTTATGTTTTTAAGTGTTTATTATGCTACCGAACTTCATTTTATTTTTCATCGCACTTGACTCCCTTTATTTCTTGTGGGTTATTATCATGGTGATGAATACCATTGACTTTTGCTGAACTTGGAAAATATTTAATTTTTGTCTTATTTTTGAAAAAGAATTCTGGTTGAAGTATTCTTAGTTGGGAGCATATTTTTATCGTTAGGGAATTTAGAAAATTATCAGCTGTTTTATTCTCCAACTAATCTTTCTGCCATTTTCCCACTATATTCTTCTTCTAAGAGTCTTTCTTAAATATATTGATCTATTTGACTGTGTCCAATAAATCCCATTATCCATCTTCACTTGTCTCCCTTTTAAAATTTTGCTTCTATGACTCAATATTTATACATGAAACGTCTTCAACTTTCTGATTCTTCTGCTTCATTAAGTGTGTTTCTGTGCTTCTCTCTTGAATTTCTCAACTCAGCAATTGTATACTTGAGCTCTACAACTTTTATTGGGCTCTTGTTATACTTTTTATGTTGTTGTTAATATCTCACTTTCTTCCGGCATCATTTTTCAGATTGTGTTGGCAGTGTTTTGATATTTCTTATAGAGGATGTTTCAGATGATTATTTTTAATTGTTTTCAGATACAGTAAATGTCTCCATTTCTTAAGAGTTGTTTTCTTGTGAATGTAGGGACAGTTTTTGTGAATCATCTGCATGCCCTAAAATCTTGTGATAAGTTTAGTTAATTTTATCTTCATTTTCAACTATAGGTTGTATTTTTGTGTACCCATATCAACTCTGCTCATTTTAACACTGTATGGCTTAGTACAAATAGCCATTTATCCATTGACAAAACAATTTTCTATGTGTTTGTGTGCCATATGAGTAAAAATAGCCATTTATCCATTGATAAAACAATTTTCTATGTGTTTGTGTGCCATATGAGTAAAAATTATGTATATTTTGTTTGAAATTTACATATTTGTTTTCTTGGTTTGTGGTCGATAGTTCTTGTATCTTCACTAAGTGTTTAATCATGGAAATTGTAATTTCAGCAGCTCTTTATTCATGAGTGTGTATGATATTTGTGTCAGAGAAATAATTGTGTAAGGAGTCTTCAATATCACTGATGAGAATCAAGGCTTGTTGGACCTTTCAAGTAGAACAGTTCAGAATTGAACATAGTGGAGTGGAAGATGATTCCTGGTGAGCAGGGGACAGTAGGGACAGAAATCTGTGGAGTCCAGGACACTAACAGCAAGTAGTGAGCAGTTGAGAGAGAGGATGATAGAAGGTCAAAACTCGCATAAACCAAATCAGAGGACTTCTGGAACCTAGGGAAAAAGTAAGGGACTTTGACCTCCCCCACCCTAGTGTCTCAGGCCTGCAATGGAATGCAGGTCTCTCATCCCGTGGGAGTGTGCTAAGAGCAACACGAGAGCCAAGATCACTACACTTGGACATGCTTCCTCTGCATCTGCTACACTCCAGGCATCCCAGAAAGAAACCTTTTGGTTCAACGTTCTCATAGATGTGTGACCACATTCACCCCATAGCAACTGCCAAGGTACCTTGTACTGAGTGGCTAACCCTGCCTTGGGCAATGGGTAGCACACTTCCAGCAAAAGCTGGACTGAGTGATTGAGTATGCCTTGGGCAATGGGGTGCAAAATGCCAGCCAATGCTGCCTTCAAAAGTGTAGCTGGTGCTACAACTCCAAGTAGAGGAGAGTGGTTTGGCACACAAACAACAGCTTCAGAGTGCTACAGGAAGACCAGGTACCTTCTTGCCACAATAATTGATGTTGGAATTGTCTGTGCTGAGATGCCCCCCTTTCAGTGCCAGGGGTTCATTTTCACCCAGCTCCAGCAGCATGGCCTTAGCTTGTGGTCTACCCATTGACAGGCATTTCATGCTATTTCTATTTTTGAAAACATTAAATTGAGAATTTGAAAGGAATTGTATTTAATCTGTAGATCACTTTGGACATCTTCACAACATTAGGTCTTCTTCCCTTGAACAAGAACGTATTCAAGAGTGTGTTGTTTATTTTCCTATACTTTTGAATTTTTCTTTGTCTTTTGTGTTATATATTTACAGTTTCATTCCATTCTGGTTAGAAATTAAACTGTGTAAAATTTCAGTTTTCTAAAATTGGTTAAGACTTGTTTTGTGTCTGAAAATGTAATTTTGTAGGAAGAATGTTTCATGAGCTATCAAGAATATTGTAGATTCTACTATTATTCAGCAGAGTGTTCTCTATATATCTGTGAGGTCTAATTGCTCTCTAGTGTTTTCAAATCTCCTGTTTTCTTATCAGTAATTCGACTGGCTTTATTATTATTGAAAGTGGAAAACCATGAATCCTATTATTTTTCTGTCCATTTCTTGCTTCAATTGTGTCAATGCTTTTTATATATTTGAGAATCATTATGTGAGATATAGATAGATATCAGATAAATCTATAATATTTAAAGGGTTCTCATTGAATGACCTCTTTTTATATTTAATGCCCTTGTTTGTCTCTTGTGGCAGTTTTGACATAAAGGATATTTTATAAACTATAACATATTATACTTCAAAAGTAATGTGCCTAATATAATTTTGAACTCCACTGCTCTTGTATGCTTAAAATTTTGATGGTATATCTTGTAATTTCCTACCACTTTTTGTCTATTGCTTTCACCAGGAATAAAGTCAAGTCTCTTTAGAGAAAATATAGTTGGATTTTTTAATTCCTTTATTTAATTGTGTCTGTTGACTACAACTACTAGCACATAAATATTTTCTCAAAGGGACGAATTTATAATTGCCCTAATGTTAATTGTTTTATATAACTTTTGTAACTATTTTGTCTTTCTTTCTGCTCCTTTTCTCCTCATTGCACCTCACTGATTTTTAGTGATATATTTTGTTTCTGTGGCACCCTTCGTTTGTGTATCTCTTTAAACATTTTTCTGCTATTCACTGTTAGAACTACCTAAAATCTTTTGAAGTTGCAACTATGTTAAACCGATAACTACGTAACTTCAATTGTATACAAAAATTCATAATCTTTACTTCTGCCCTCAACTTTATGATATTGATGTCAATAATTATGTCTTTTTATATTGCATGTCAATTAAAATATGGGAATTATCATTTCTATTTTGTCTCTTAAATTTTATAGCATAATTAAATATTTTTACACCATCAATATAATATTGCAGAATTTTATTTTTGATATGTGCATATCGTTTTCAGAGTGTTATGCAGTTGTCATGGAAGATAGAAACAAGCCATTCAAAGGCCATCAAAAACCAGATGTAGGGACACATGTGCTATTGGTTTGAATCTCTTTTGAAAGGGAATGCAGGAATTGGAATTTACAGCTAAAGTGATAACTCTGTATCAGTGGGGAGGAAGGGTTTTGCTGGGTAAATGTAAAAATGTTCCTTCCCCTTCCATATGGTTCTTGGTATCATACTCATCTGGGGTGCCATGAAATATTACCACTTATGATTTCTCAATGAATCATGCATGCAAGTATATTTTGAAGGTTATACATCTATGATGGAAGTAAGACTATGGTATTCTATTGTACTTTCTTGCTAATGTGCTTGGTATAGTTTTATATATTCAACTGTGAAGTATATTTACCTACATGTAAATAGTGAGATATTTTTTTATTTTCATTTCTTTCAGAACTGTCTTCCCATTGCACCCAAGACTTACTGCCAGAGCAGGGTACAAAAGATTCATTCCACAAATCAATCATAAGACTATATGGAAGTTGTGACCTTGAAAATGTACAGTTAAGAAAAGACTGGGAGTGTGTTGGTGAGTGTAAGAGGCAGAACTTATGTTGTCATGGTCTTACTGAATGTTTTTCAAGTAATGGTAGGAAAATCTTCAAATGTTATAAATGTATAAAAATCTTTAGCAAATCCTCAAATCTAAATAAACCTAAGATAAGACACACTGGAGAGAAAAGATTCAAATATAATGAATGTGGAAAACCTTTTAAGCACAGCTCAAACGTTCTTGGACATAGGAAATTTCACACTGTAGACAAACCCTATAACTGTGAAGAATGTGGAAAAGCCTTTAACTGCTACTCAAAACTTACTATACATAGGAGAATTCACACAGGAGAGAAACCCTACAAATGTGAAGAATGTGGCATAGCTTTTACCCGTTGCTCAAATCTTACTCAACATAAAAGAATTCATAGTGGAGAGAAACCCTACAAATGTGAGGAATGTGGCAAAGCCTTTACCTGGTGCTCAACACTTACTCTACATAAAAGAATTCATAGTGGAGAGAAACCCTACAGATGTGAAGAATGTGGCAAAGCCTTTACCCAGAACACACAACTTACTCAACATAAAAGAATTCACACTGGAGAGAAACCCTACAAATGTGAAGAATGTGGCATAGCTTTTACCCAGTGCTCAACCCTTACTCAACATAAAAGAATTCATAGTGGAGAGAAACCATACAAATGTGAAGAATGTGGCAAAGTCTTTATGTGGTGCATACAACTTATTCTACATAAACGAATTCATACTGGAGAGAACCCATACAAATGTGAAGAATGTGGCAAAGCCTTTATCCAGATTGGAGACCTCAAACGACATAAAAATATTCATACAGGAGAGAAACCATACCTATGTGAAGAATGTGGCAAAGCCTTTATCCAAATTGGAGTCCTCAAAAGACATAAACAAATTCATACAGGAGAGAAACCCTACAAATGTGAGGAATGTGGCAAAGCCTTTACCCAGTGCTCAACACTTACTCTACATAAAAGAATTCATAGTGGACAGAAACCCTACAAATGTGAGGAATGTGGCAAAGCCTTTACCCGGTGCTCAACCCTTACTCTACATAAAAGAATTCATAGTGGACAGAAACCCTAAAAATGTGAGGAATGTGGCAAAGCCTTTACTCAGAGAACACACCTTTCTCAACATAAAAGAATTCATAGTGGACAGAAATCGTACAAATGTGAAGAATGTGGCATAGCTTTTACCCAATGCTCAATCCTTACTCAACATAAATGAATTCACACTGCAGAGAAACCATACAAACATGAAGAATGTGGCAAAGCCTTTATCCAGATTGGAGACCTCAATCGACATAGACAAATTCATACAGGAGAGAAACCCTACAAATATGATGAATGTTGCAAAGCCTTTACCCTGTGCTCAACACTTACTCTTCATAAAAGAAATCATAGTGGAGAGAAACCCTACAAATATGAAGAATGTGGCAATGCCTATATCTGATGTGGAGACCTCATTCGACATAAAAGATTTCATACAGGAGAGAAATCATACAAATGTTAGGAATGTGGCAAAGCCTTTACCTGGTACACATACCTTACTATGCATAACAGAATTCATACTGGATAGAAACCCTAGAAACATGAGCAATGTGGAAAAGCCTTTTCCCAGTGTTCAATCTTTACACTACATAAAATAATTCCTAGTGGAGAGAAACCATACAAATTTGAGGAATGTGGCAAATCTTTTACCCAGTATCACACCTTAATCCACATGAAAGAGTTCATAACAGAAAAATTCTATAAATGTGAAAATTGTGACAAAGTCCGTAATAACTGCTCCCATCTTACTCATCATCAAAGCAATCATCCTAGATATATGTGAGATATATGTAATGACTTTGGAAATACTTTCTGAAAATATTGACTTTAAAATGCACAACAGTACTTTTACTTAAGTAAACAATAATAATGTAGAATGCTGACAATATCTTGAGTTATAACAGAGATTTTATTGGACATGGGAGAACTAACATTGAAAATGCTCCAATATTTTCTGAAACATTTCTCAACATCACAAAATTTTTCATAGATAGAAACCTTACAAATATAATGAATGTGAACAAATATTTATGCCTAATGTATACCTTAGAGAAGAACAAATAATTGATATTGTAACTCCTTTACAGATATAATAAATTTAAGAACACATTTAATCAAGAATCAAGTCTAAACAGATATCTGAGGACTCACAGGGCAATGCACTGAGGCACTAACAGCTTCACACACTTCTTTAAACAAGGTTGTTGAGTAGAGATAATAACCCCATTAAAATAGTGCATGTCAGTTTTAAAAATGAGAGATGTTTTGAAAGTTATAATGACATGTAAAGCATACTTTCTGGTCAGGTTGGGGTTCAAATGCAATAAAGTATACTTTTTTTGCAAGTTTTGACTAGGAAATACTAATGTTATTCAACTTTAAAAACAGTAGATGCTATGCTTTCATTTTTAGTGTGTATGTGAATGTCTATGGTTAATGATAGCTACATCACAGTTATTAGAAGTCTTTGTGTATTAAGTACACATCATTCATGTACTTTTCCATAGAAAATTAAAATCACTGAAATGTAAGATGTATGAAAATGAGAGGTGCTGTGTGG
Source organism: Mirza zaza (assembly GCA_008750895.1). NCBI lineage: Eukaryota > Metazoa > Chordata > Mammalia > Primates > Cheirogaleidae > Mirza > Mirza zaza. The sequence goes on from VSMD01078916.1 coordinate 11,851, forward strand.
TAGACTTCTAACAAACAGTATTTCAAGTGATTTATGATGTAGGTATACAGACTAATATCTTTCTCATTATAATCAGAATGAAATAATGACAATATTACCAATAATTTGTTTTACTAATTGTACATTAGAATAATGAAAGAGTGAATTTTTAAATATTTTTAGATTACATGTAAAGTCAATTTGTTTTTATAAATTAAAGAATGCTTTTATTGTGTCAAATATGTTGTAGATTGAATTAACTGTTATTTTGCTACCAACATTAACCTATTCCATGTTACTCAAAGTTGGAGGCATTGGATTGTAAAAATGTACTATTGGGTTACAAAATTAAATCATTTGTGATCCTTTTATCAGTGGCTTTAAATTCCTAAATCTTTGAAGAATAATGTTCCCAAAAGTTTTATTTTGTATTATTTTTATAATTCCATTGTAACTATAATGCTTATAATAAAGTCTGTCCACTTAATGAAAAGCCATATATTTCTGAACACTGACTGAGTACTTCTTACATTTTATGCTACATTTTTCTTTTAACATGCAACCCGTCTGGCCAGTGAAACAGAAATAAACACACTGTTTTATTTATACTGAATCAAATATACAAATACATCACATCTAAGATGAACTTTAGTTTCAGTAGATTTACAAAGTAAGTAATTATGTTTGTGTGACTATGGATATATAATTATTTTGAAAAGAAAAGAAGAAATATTGAAAAAAATAGGTAATTTCATAATTGTTCATAATTTACTAGCAAACTAGAAACTCCACAGATTCTGAGAGCAAATTTTTTTTTGCTTTATGTTGAATGAATTTGTTTAAAATTCTAAAGTCTCTAATTCAGAACCTGCCCATGCCTCTCTTCTGTTCTTACATGGTTATTACCCATGCTAGGCTTAATATATTAGTTTATGATTTCAAAGTTCATTATGTATTGTATATATGACCTACTCTGCAATTATAAGAATGCTTTTTATAAAATTTAATTGTAGCTCCAGGTAATAGATTGAAATATCCAGGGTGGAAAGATGTCACTGATTTCCATGTGGAGTGATGAGACCTACAGTACAAACAACTCTCAGA
>VSMD01078917.1:0-2500 GCA_008750895.1 Mirza zaza
CAGGGTCTATTTCTGGAGCACTGAGCCAGGCTTGTAAGGGTTTGAAGTAAATGCCAGAGAGAAGGCGAGAAATAGTATTCGTGGGCTCTTGGCAGGGCCTAAACTTCCTTGAAAATAAGCAGACAACTCTAGACGCCATCCTTTGGCCTGGGAGCCACTGTAAGACGTCTCAGCAAAAATCTTTGCTTGAAGGAATTACTATCTCGAAGTCGAGCAATTGACGCTGAGACCATGTTATGCCAAGCAGTGGGCTGGCGCTGTGCATAACCAAATGAGTAAGGCACAGCCCCTTTTCTCAGAGCTCACGGGAAGACACAATCACAACACAATTCGCTAGGAGAACCGACAAAGTGCTGTGAGAACACAGAAGAGAAGAGGGATCTCATCTGGCCTGAGGATGCAGGGTGCTCAGGGGAGGCTTCCTGGAGCATGGGACCTAAGTCTTAAAGACCATGTAGAAACGTGCCCTATGTTCTATTAAACAATTGCTTTGCATTGTTCTGGGCCCAGGGAATTCGGCAGGGAACAAAATAGATGAAGAGGTCTGCCCTACTAGAGTTTATATTGGGGAGTGGAGCGAGAGGAATGACACACAATAAACACAAAAAATGGTTTTAATTAAATTATATAATACGCTAGATAAATGCTACAATCAGAGTATGTTGTGGGGGAGGGGTTGGTTACAGAAACGCCAAAGGCTTGTCTGAGCAATTGCAGAAAGAGGCGAATTCAAGACATGCTTAGAATAAAAAAAAAAAAATAGGACTCAGTAACTAATAGGATGTGGAGTCTGAATAAGCGGGAGAAATTCAGAATGATGCCAAAATACTCCCTTAGGGAAGCGTTCACTAAAGATGTCTTCGTACTCTTTCCTGTTTCCTACCCAATCTCAAACAGCTGTGATTGCCCAACGTTAAACCTTAGAACCCAATCTTTCAGTGTAAAGCTTTGACTCCTGTTAATATGTAAAATACATCCGCCAAAGTTTTAAACAATGATCAGCTGTTTACATCTTAGTTCTTGGTTTCTAAAAGTAGCGTCCTCAGATGGGGCTTCAGGGTATCTGTGAACTCTCTAGCATTGCATGCATTTTTCTAGGAAGAGAGGCCATAGCTTTCATCATAGCCATAAAGGATTTAGGCCTCCCCCTCTGCACAGATTAAGTGCCTGAGACCAGATAAGAGAGGTGACTCAATTCGCAGAGAAAATTGGGGCCCAAGAGTCCGGAGACAGGGATTGGAAAAGGTGGGGAAGGAAATGCCCAAACGTCAGCCCTGAGAACCTCTTTACCCAACTCAGAGACTTGGGACACTGATGGGAAAGGCTAGGCTCACCTATGCTGCCCTTCCCCACTGTCTGGCCAGGGACATCTGGGAAAGAACGAACTAAGAGTTGAACCCCTCAGTGAAGTACCCCCACAAACATATCCGTGGGTTGGGCATTAGGAAGGGCCTGGCCCCACAAATCACACGACTTGGGTGTGGAACACGGTGGTTCTAGAGGGCCGCCGCAGGTCAGAACCCTGCGAGGAGGACTTCTAGAGCAGACGCTGAGCTGAGGGAAGGCGGGACATGTGGTCTGCAACTGACCGCCAGATCTTGCAGGGACTCTGGGTAGCCCCCAAATAAGAACATGGTGGGTGTGTCGAGAGTTTTAGAGGTTCACTAAACAGCCTGGAGGACGCTGCAAAGCCCCAAAGCCAAGCCTAGAGGCCTCACTCATGCAGCCGCTTGCCTCAGAGGCCCTTACCGTCTGGGGATGCTAGGAGGCAGGTAGGAGGTCTCCTTCAGGGCCGTCCTAGAGGGAACTGGAGAGCAGAGGCTAGGCAGGAGGGTGGCGTAACCTGATTTTACAGTCCAGAAACACTGGGACCAGTCGCATGGCCTGGCGCTCGGCCCCACTCTGCAGCTTGGACAGCCGGTCTCCCCCCGTCCCCGCCAGCTACCCAGCTCAGTGACGCCTCCTCTGTGGGGCTTTTGGGTCCCAAAAGTCATTGCCTCTTTCCCTCGGCTGGGAACTGCCACGCGGTCTGGGGAAACCGTGGGCTATTGACGGGGCTGGCCCTGTCTGTCACCCCAGGAGGATGGATGGACACAGGGACAGCGAGAGGGACTGTTCACAGAGTGATCTGAGGGCCCATTAACAGTCCCCAGGCTGTACCAAACCCAGGAAACTCCACCGTTTGTCTTCAAGGCTCTGCGCCAGGGGGCTGGGTCCGAGGACTGCAGGCGGAGGCGGGAAGAGTCGAGACCCCAGGTTATAGAAGGGCCCGGTCCGAGACCCCAGAGAGCGGGAAACCTGGTGTTCAAGGCAGTCCTGGAGGGCGGCGCGTGGGCGAGGCCGAGATCACTCCCTCCCACTTCCTCGACGCTATTTCCTGGGAGGAGTCGCAGCTCGCGGGCCAGCAGCCAAGAGACAGTCCCATATTCGTACTGCAGAGCATGCAGCCTCGGGGCGAGTGGTACCCGAGCGCGCACCGGGACCGTTCTGCCACGTAAGG
>VSMD01078917.1:5000-19901 GCA_008750895.1 Mirza zaza
GATGCCTCTGCTATTTTTTTTCATTTTCCCCTATTGTTCAGAAAATGTATTTGAAAAAACAAATATTCTTTATTGGAAAGAATATAGCAATAATTAGTCATTTTTAAAGTAATAATAGTCAGTTATGGCCGGGCGCGGTGGCTCACGCCTGTAATCCTAGCACTCTGGGAGGCCGAGGCGGGAGGATTGCTCAAGGTCAGAAGTTCGAAAACAGCCTGAGCAAGAGCGAGACCCTGTCTCTACTATAAATAGAAAGAAATTAATTGGCCAACTAATATATATAGAAAAAAAAATTACCCGGGCATGGTGGCGCATGCCTGTAGTCCCAGCTACTCGGGAGGCTGAGGCAGGAGGATCGCTTGAGCCCAGGAGTTTGATGTTGCTGTGAGCTAGGCTGACTCCACGGCACTCACTCTAGCCTGGGCATCAAAAAAGCGAGACTCTGTTTCAAAAATTAAAAAAAAAAAAAAAAAGGCAGTTATAATTATTATCCTAAACCACTGTTTTCATTGCTGGCAATTTAACCCATTGACTGCCATATGAGAAAAAAAATTTTTTTTTTCCTTGGGGCCACGGTGTTTTATTAGGAAAACAGAATAAAAACTTTGAAAACAAAACGATCTTTTCTAATTTAATTTAAAAAATGTGTTCTTTTTTTATTGTTTTCTGTGCGTGAGTTACACGCAAGTTGAAAAATAGTTCTTGCGGCACCCAAGGCGAAGACACACGTGAGTTCCACGTTTCACAAGGCCCCGGGCTCAAAACTAGCATAAGTTAAATACAACTCACAGGGCAGTTAATGTGTTCATTTATACTTGCCAGTGGTGTCCATAATACTGTACTCCATTGCTTTCACTCATCATTGTAACAGAAATATGATTCCATTGTCCTTCTAATTATAATTTTAATGACTACCTAAAATTTGATGACAATTCTGTCAATTATTAACAATTCTAAAGCTGGACATTTTGTTTGTCTGCTTATCTGCACTTTTTTTCTCAGTACTTAAAATGTTGCCATGAGCACCTTTGTGCAATTTTTTTTTTTTTTCTTTGCTCTGCTGAGTAGGTCTGTGACATAAATTCCTGAAACTCCAGTTCCAGGGTAAAGGCTCGTTAACACTGAGTGCCGCTAAGTGTACTACCGTCAAAAGGGCTTTTCTTGTGACTTTTTCATGCAAAAGAGACCTTTCTTTCTTTCTTTCTTTCCATTAATTATTTTTTCCCAGTGTTGTCTTCTTGCATTCAGAATTGGGTCCGAATTATTTCTTAATGTTTTTGATCGTCTCTGCTGTTCTATCCATGGCAACTTGATGTAGAACACAAAGGTATTAAATACAAGTAATGCGCTTCTCCATACTTCTCAGGAGTCACTAGAAACCCCGAATCCTGCTCACTTTTTTTTTTTTTTTTTTTTTTTTGGACGAGGTTCCAGGGCCCCAAGAGAGGGGGGCTCCAGAAGTCGCCCTGCTCACTTTTTTTGCTGCTTTCGGTACACTGAAATAAAGAGATCCAGGCCGACCACCCGATAGGCCTTCTCTTGCCCAAGGGGAAATCTCTTCCCTTCGCATCTCCGCTAACACCGCCTTTGTGAGTGTGACCAGGAATTTGGGCGGTGTCGCCACCATCCACGCCGCAGACTTCACCCAGGCTGGAATCTCGCCCTCCTCTCCCCTGCCTTGTCCCAGGCCCGCCTTCTGCCAGAGTGGTCACTGTTCCTTGTACCAGGACAGAGGCGGACAGCCGACCCGCCCTTGTTGCAGACGCTGTGTGTGCCTGCATTGAAGAACTGCTGGTGACTTGGCAAGTGGACAGCCTAGGAATCCGACGAGCAGACGTGGAGCAGGGTGTGAGGCTGGCCGCTCAGTACTCCCGCCCCGCTTAAACCAGATTTCATAAGAAGATGCAAAGTGATAGTTTTCTGATTCTATCTTTTTGTCTGCATTTATTAGCTGACACACACACAAATATATTCGGAACAAGATAAGGAGGAAATACTCATGACAATTACAGACCTTGTTTCTCTGGTCACGTGGCCGTAGCCCTTATTAATGCTTATGACTACCTTCTACTGCCCTTAGTCTTCAGCAAGCACCTCAGCTGGTCCTGATTCTTTGCCTGGTGGGAGACCCAAACCTTCATTCCTGAAGGGTTGGGTGGATCAGGACTTCCCTGAGTTGGGTGGTTGCAGTCAATGGAAAACTAGCATTTTGTTAGGACAGCCCAAGCAGACAAAATGCTGTCGGGGGCTTAAACAAGAGGCATTCATTCTCTCACAGTTCTGGAGACTAGAAGTCCAAGATCAAGATGCCATCAGGGTTGGTGTCTAGTGAGGCCTCTCTTCCTGGCTTGTAGACAGACAGCCTCCTCCTCTCTGTGTCCTTACATGGCCTTTCCTCTGTGCAGGGAGGAGAGAGCCAGCTCTGGTGTCCCTTTCTCTTCTCATAAGGACGACAGTCCTGTTGGGTTAGGGCCCCACCCTAATGGCCGTATTTAACCTTAACTAACTCCCTAAAGTTCCTGTCTCAAAATACAAGGAGGTTAGCGCTTCAAGATGTGAATTTTGGAGAGGCACAGTTCTGTCCATAACAACAATAGAGGAAAATGGTAGAGAAACAATATACATAGACCTAATTCTTGAAATGTTATACTAGAACTTTATCTATATTTCTTTTATTTCATAAAAAAGAAAAAAAGCTGGCCAGGTGCGGGGGCTCACGCCTGTAATCCCAACACTCTGGGAGGCCGAGGCAGGAGGATCACTTGAGCTCAAAACTTTAAGACCAGCCTGAGCAAGAACGAGACCCCATCTCTGCTAAAAATAGAAAAATTGGCTGGGCATTGGGGATCCTGTCTGTAGTCCCAGCTATTCGAGGAGGCTGAGGCAGGAGGATCGCTGGAGCTCAGGAGTTTGAGGTTGCAGTGAGCTATGATGATGCCACTGCACTCTATCTGGAATGACAGAGCAAGACTCTGTTTCAAAACAAACAAAAAAACCAAAAACTAAAGCAAATATAGCAAAACATGTTAAGATTTGACTAATTGAATAATAGGTGATTTTCAGGAGTATTCTATTCTATTCAATTCTATTTATTTATTTATTTTTGAGACAAAGTCTCTCTCTGTTACCCAGGCTGGAGTACAGTGGTGTCATCATAGCTCACTGCAACCTCAAACTCCTGAGCTAAAGTGATCCTCCTGCCTCAGCCTCTCGAGTGGCTGGCAGTACAGGTGCACACCAGGACACTCTGCTAATTTTTTCTATTTTTGGTAGAGATAGTTTTACTCTTTCCCAGGTTGGTCTTGAACTCCTGAACTCAAGTAATCCTCCCTTCTTGGCCTCCCAGCATGCTAGTATTACAGGAATGAGCCACCATGCCTGCCCTCAAGAGTATTCTTGGTATTTAAGATATTTTATTGTTTTTTGTGGTGAAATGTACTAAACATAAATACCATTTTAACCATCTAAAAGTGTACAGTTAAAGGTTCCTCTTTGGCTTTAAAAAAATTTTTTTAAAGATCTCCCAAGTAGCTAGAACTACAGGTGCACACCACCACAACCAGCTAATTTAAAAACATTTTTTTTTAGGGATGGGGTCTCACTGTGTTGTCCAGGCTGGTCTGGAACTCCTGGCCTCAAGGGATCCTCCCACCTCAGCCTCCCAAAGTGCTGGGATTACAATCATGAGTCACCTTGCCTGGCCTGGTGCCACTTCATGAACTGTTTCTTGCTGTGCCAGGACAAATACAGACTTTGAAAGAAGGCATTTAAAAACTCTTATAGCAATTGTCTGAGTACTTTTATATATGTTGTTTGTAACCAAAAAATGTGGGCTTGTAATTTTTACATATTTTTTTATTTTTCAAGGACTTCATTTGTATTGTTATTTTATAAAACTCTTGATCTGTGAAAGATTGAAAATAATAAAGGCTGGTCCTTCCCCACAAATCATTGAGGGGCACTGGGGTAGATAATAGAGATTTTGTTCACCAACTTGGCCAAGCAGACGGAAGACCTGAGAGTCTTGCTTGTTTTGAAAAATGCAAATCCTGCTTCCGTGCTGGCCCATCAAATATTCCTGAAAGGCCAAAAATGTCCTGACATAATGTGTCATACCTAGGAATTTAAAGATTCCAGGGGATAGGGACATTATATTGAATCTATTAGGCATATTCCACCCATGCACTCTGTGCCCTGATAGGTTCCAGGAAAGTCTCCCTTCACTAAGTCATGAGGAATAAAGTATACTGCAAGTGGTAGAACTTTTATAAAGCCCTTCATTGGCTAATGCCAAGTATGTTGGTAAAGGTGCTGCAATTGAAAGGGACTCCCTGATCTTGAGAAGTGGGGTTGGACTGACCCTAAGTAAAAACACTGTACAGCCATTAACAAAGTGATTTTTCACAAATGGCAGCATAGTGGCCATGATTATCAAATCTCTGGAGATGCTTCATCATATGGAGATCTGTGATTTTTTAAATAAATCATGGGCTCCCCAGAATAAAATTGTCAGCAGTCATGGCAAACACCTGTTTCTACCACCTCCCGTTTATTGCTTTCATGGTAGCAGCTGTACAAAACATTGATTTTACCAGCCTCCTTTGCAGTAGTCATGTGACACAGCTCTGGCCAATGAGAAATCTACTGGGTAATCCAAGAAAGGCTTCTGCTTTTCCTGATAAAAGAGACAGTTGGCAGCCATCTTGCATTTCTCTTATGATTATAAGAGAAATGTTAAGAGAATCACTCACAGATAGGCCAATCCAGATCTCTAACCTTGTCTGTCCAGTTACCCTGAACCAACCAACTACCTCCTGGTTTCTTGCCACGTAAGGAAAAAGCAGATCCCTATCGTTTATGCCATTGTTAACAGTGTTCTGTTACTTGCAGCCCAAAGCATTATGAACTGATCTAGAAACTTTATAAGGGCTTATATGTTACACATTTAGTTGAATCTCATGAAATTGCTATTTTTGTAGGTCAAAATAATTGAGTATAAGCAATTTCATATGAGTCAAACTGAATAACTAAAAACACTGTAGGTTTGTAGATGTGTGTCAGTTGGTATGTGCGATACTATTCATATGTTGGTTTTCATTTATGGTTCATAACTCTCATAGTTCGTGTCATTTCCTAAGAGACTTAAAAAAGAAGCTTACCTTTTGTTAAAGTATACCTCTGTTTTGTCTTTGGTTCCTGAAGTAGCTTTGGAATAGCTTCAGAAAGATGAAGGTGAAAGAGCATATTTTGTTATAATGTTGGGGCACTGTGGACCTCAAAATCAGGCCTCACAAAACTCTCTGGCTTTTTCCTGCCCCCTTTCACCTGCTCTGTTTTTCCCCATGGCAAGAGATAGAAACTAAAAATATACTCAGGCTGGGGGCACAGTGGCTCCATGCCTGTGATCCTAGCACTCTGGGAGGCTGAGGTGGGTGGATCATTTGAGCTCAGGAGTCCGAGACCAGCCTGACCAAGAGCGAGACCCCGTCTCTACTATAAATAGAAAGAAATTAATTGGCCAACTAATATATATAGAAAAAATTAGCCAGGCATGGTGGCACATGCCTGTAGTCCCAGCTACTTGGGAGGCTGAGGCAGCAGGATTGCTTGAGCCCAGGAGTTTGAGGTTGCTGTGAGCTAGTCTGACGCCACGGCACTCACGCTAGCCTGGGCAACAAAGCAAGATTCTGTCTCAAAAAAAAAAAAAAAAATATATATATATATATATACTCTAATCTTCCCCTTGCCTTTCCGTCTTGGAGCTGGCCATATAGAGAGTTTCTGACCTACCTTTTCCATTGTAGGTCATAAAACCCCCATTTCAGAAGGGGCCCTGCCCCCCATCCCAGGAGGAAGGAGAGCTGCACAGAGAGGCCAAGAAGAACCTGGACAGGCCTTGCTGGGTTTCCCTACTCAGTCTATTAGTATTAGATCAAACTCTTTTTGTCCAATCTCATTTCTTTTTGTAATTTTTTACAATTTATTTATTTATTTATTTATTTATTTTTTGAGACAGAGTCTCACTTTATTGCCCAGGCTAGAGTGAGTGCCGTGGCATCAGCCTAGCTCACAGCAACCTCAAACTCTTGGGCTCAAGCAATCCTGCTGCCTCAGCCTCCCAAGTAGCTGGGACTACAGGCATGTGCCACCATGCCCGGCTAATTTTTTCTATATATATATTAGTTGGCCAATTAATTTCTTTCTATTTATAGTAGAGATGGGGTCTCGCTCTTGCTCAGGCTGGTCTCGAACTCCTGAGCTCAAATGATCCGCCCACCTCGGCCTCCCAGAGAGCTAGGATTACAGGCTTGAGCCACCACGCCCGGCCTACAATTTATTTTAATTAATTTTTTTTTTTTTTAGAGATAGTCTCGCTCTGTTTTCCAGGCTAGAGTGCAGTGGTGCAATCATAGCACACTGTAACCTCGAACTCCTAGGCCCAAGCCATTCTCCCACCTCAGCCTCAGCCTGAAGTAACTGGAACTACCAGCACTTGCCACCACACCCACCAAATTAAAAAAAAATTTTTGTAAAGGCAGGGTCTTGCTATGGTACCCATGCCTGGTTGTCCAATCACATCTCTACATGGTTGTCTATGCTTCAATCATGCCTAGCCAATGAAGTCTCCATAAAAGGCCCAAGAGGCCAGGCATGGTGGCTCATGCCTGTAGTCCCAGCTACTTGGGAGGCTGAGGCAGCAGGATTGCTTGAGCCCAGGAGTTTGAGGTTGCCGTGAGCTAGGCTGACGCCATGGCACTCACTCTAGCCTGGGCAATAAAGTGAGACTCTGTCTCAAAAAAAAAAAAAAAGGCCCAAGAGGAGGGGAGAGGGAGAGGTTCTGGATGGCTGAACACACAGAGATATCCTGGAGTGTGGCATGCCTGGGAAGGGCATGGAAACTTCCCGCCCCTCCTGCCATACTTTGCCCTATACATCTCTTCATCTGGATCCTTTGTGCTACCCTTTATAATAAACCGGTAAAAGTAAGTAAGTGTTTCTCTGAGTTTTTTGAGCCATACTAGCAAATTTAATCGAACCCAAGGATGAGGGTTGTGGAAACCTCAATTTGTAGCCAGTTGGGCAGAAGTACAGGTAAAACTATAAAGTTTTCCAGTGGCGAAAGAAACAGAGAGAGAGAAAAAGTGGGGCCAAACAACATGGCTTTATTATGTGCTCCTGGACAAGGTTCTGGGGTCCCAAGAGAGGGAGGCCCAAGAAGTCATATCCATTTGAAGGGGTGAGGCCTTTTATACCATTTGGGCCAGGCCAGGGACTTTTGGCAGGAAGAACTGGGGATTTTCCATTGTGACCTTTGGTGAGAAATAGGAGGGGCTGGCAGTATTTGCGGAATCCAGGAACCCAAAACTTTCTTATACAGGTGGATATCTAGGTGTGGTTGTTCTCAGCAGGGTCTGGTATCAGAATTGGGGGACAGTCTCGTAGGACTGAGCCTTCAACGAATGAGCTCTGATGCTGTCGCCATGCAGATAGTGTCAGAATTGAATTGGAGGACACCCAGCTGCTGTCTGCTGCAGAACTGATTGGCTTGCTTGTTGTTGGGGAGAGATGCCTACGCATTTGTCACAGAAGTCTTCTGTGTTGATTGTTGTGGTATGAGAGCAGAGAGAAAACAGTTTGGTTTTTTTCTACACAACATGCTTTCGATGCAAATAACAGAACTTAGAATGTGTTAGGGAAGGAGACCTATTTTCACATAAAGAAGGTACTGCAGTTGGCATGCAGAGGCTCAACAATGTCATCAAGTATTCAGCTCCTTTCCAGGCCTCTCTTCTGGCTTCTGCAATTAACAAACTTCAATGTCAGGCTGCTTCATTTAGGAGCGCCACAAGCAACCATGGTGGCTGCATGCTTCTGTATGTAATTGGGCCCCCTGCGATTTTAGTAGCCTGGCATTTTATTACTTAAAGAATGTAAAATTTGATTATGCCCTTAATTGCTTGCACATGTTAAGTGCTTGCTTCCTACCCAGCACCTCTTGTTCTTGCAGTAACTATTAACTGCTAATATACTGGATTTTTTGTTTGTCAAACACTCCAGGGTTACAAGGAAAATCTATGAATTTGTTTTGCAGGAGTGAATGCCCTTGAGAAAGTTGTGACTAGCTCCTGATGCCCACAAGTCTGTTATTCAAGGTGTTATTAGGGACTAAAAGCAACACAGAACCCCATCCCTATCCCAAACCCTTATTCCCTAGCTGCATAAAAGCTCCCTGCCCTATTGGGGTAGTTTAGAAATGTTAGGGTGACCTTGAGATATTACTGGCATAAGAACCTCTGCGGATGTGACAGTTTGCATAGGTCTGGCTGTTTTCCATATGGTAAAGATATTCCAAGGGCAGAAGGAACTGAAAAGTTTCTCAGCTGGGGCGGAAAACTGCTCTAGAACTGCAATCAGGAATGCCCAACCTGCTGGAAAACTAGCCTAGCCGCAATCCCAAATTTATGTTCCTGTTTAGCTTTAGGCTAGCAATAGCTTTGCTGAGATTATTGTGCACCTGAATATCTTAATCTTTATAAATAATCTTTAAAGTTTGCCTGTGGGGTATCTTTAGAATATGTTTGTTCGTATGATTTACAATGATCTTTTGTTCTTGGGAAGAATAAATACGAGTGAGGAATTACTCTCAGGACTCTTGGTCTGGAAAGCCTTGAGTCCCCTGACCCCACTCTTTCTCTTCTACTGTCTCATTTCTTATTCCTGCCCAATGCCCTGTCTTCAGCCCTGTCAGCTGGGGAATTTCCCGGCACCTGCTTCACTTCCTGAGGAAGATGGATTTGAAAGATTTTGCTCTCCTATCTTCTTGCTTTGGCCAAATCAAACAAACCTTTCTCTGCCTCCAAGCACTGGTGTCACAGTGTTTGGCGTTAGCTGCTCATTGGGTACACAAGCCTGAATTTGGGATTCTACAACACTTTCTTATTCACTTCCAGCTGAAGAAAAGAAGTTCTGCCCAGCGTTCTGAGCAAGAACCCTGATCCCCACTAACCGGTCCACTTAGGTCACATGCTTACCCCTGAACCAGTGACCATAATTTGGAATAAAAGATATTGAGTGGTATAAGTCAATCAGGGCTGACTCCTGGACCTGGGGTGAAGTCAGCTTCCTTCTCAGACCCACAAAACCATAGAAGCTTTCAGAAGTGGGAATAGCTGGGAGAATGATGCTGGCTAGATAACCATAATGTCCATTACAATAGGTCTCTGTCAAGTTAGAGATTTGGGGTTGTCAGCAACAGAAACTAACTCAAACAGAAACAGACTATACAGAATGGGGAGATAGGCAGTTCTCTAAAGGAAAGTTAGGGTGTTATTATTAGAAGAAAGGGGAAGGGTGCTAGACAGGACATACTTACAAATATCCACTGGCTCTTTCTTTCTTTTTTTTTTTTTTTGCCTAATATTAAACAATATCTATCCAATGGTTATTTCATAGAAAGCTCCAAAATGTATCTATTTAACCCAGTAGTGAAATCTGGGGTTAGCAAGAGCAGAAAAAGAGGTAGCCTGGCACAAAGGAGAAAAAAAATGACAGTAAGTCCTAACAACACAGCAGCGGTCAGGGGTCCTGCAGAGATAGGTCCTCTGGTGGAAAACTCCTCCCAGGAATGTGAGGACTTTTAAGAACAAAATAGTAATAACACAAGAATAAACACACATACAAAAAACAACAAAACACCAGAATAGACTGTCTAGAAATAGACAAAGTATATATGATGACTTAATTTATCAAGAGCAGTTTAACACATGTTGCTGGCATAATTGGCTTTTTTTTTCTTTTTGAGACAGAGTCTCACTTTGTTGCCTGGGCTAGAGTGCCATGGCGTGGAGTCAGCCTAGCTAGCTCACAGCAACCTCAAACTCCTGGGCTCAAGTGATCCTCCTGCCTCAGCCTCCCGAGTGGCCGAGACTACAGGCATGCGCCGCCATGCCTGGCTAATTTTTTCTCTATATTTTTAGTTGGCCAATTAATTTCTTTCTATTTTTTTTTTCTTTTAGTTAGAGACGGGGGTCTCACTCTCGCTCAGGCTGGTCTCAAACTCCTAAGCACAAGCGATCCGCCCGCCTCAGCCTCCCAGAGTGCTAGGATTACAGTCGTGAGCCACCGCGCCTGGCCCATAATTGGCTTTTCATCTGGCAGAAAACAAAGTTAGACCCTAACTCATATATATATATACATATATATATATGGATGAATTACAGTTATATTAAAGATTTAAATTTTTAAAAAGGAATAAAAGGAGAAAGAGAGAAAAAGGGAGGACAGGGAGAAGGGGAACGAGAGGGAACGAGGACTGGAAAAACTTCCCCAAGCCGGACGCCCAGCCCGCGCCGCCTCACATTCGGCCTCTTGTGTTTGGCTCACGGCTTACGTCACAGGAAATCTAGCCAATGAAAATTGCGTATGGTCGGCGCCCTCAGCCAATGGGGTCGGAGCGGGAGATTTGAAAGGTCCTCGGCGAAGGCTCGGCTCCGGCGAGTCTGTCGTTTGCGGAGCTGGAAGAGTAGTTGTGCCTCGGGCTGCAGGCGAGCGGGCCTCCTTTCGCGGGCCTTGCGCCAGGACAAGGTAGATGATCTGGCAGATCTGGGGTCCGTCGGGCGGGCCCGCGCGCACTTGCGGGGCTGCGGAGCGCTCAAGGGCGGAGAGAGGGTCCTAGAAGCGGGTGGGGCCAGGAGCAGGGGTGAGGCGGGCAGACAAGCCCCCGGAAGTGTTCTGATTGCTGCGGGCGTGCTGACCTGGTCCCTCTCACCAGCCCAGGCTAGCACTTCCGGCTAGATTGGTCCGATCTCTCCCTCCCTCCCTCCCTCCCTCTCTCCTCTTTTTTTTTTCTGCTTTTCACGGCTGTTTCTCTTCTCTGTCCAGCTCTCTTCCCTCTTTCCCTCTAAGGATGGCCCAGAAGGAGAACGCCTACCCCTGGCCCTACGGCCGGCAGACGGTAAGGCCCTTTCCTCCTTGCCCGCCCCCCATGCCCCGCATGGCGAGTTCCTACTTGGAGATTTGAGATACTGCAGAGAGCAGTCCTCTTAGGACCTTCTTCCCTGTTATGGTCCAACGTATGCCCCCAGAACCCGGTCTGGTCATTTGCAGCCACATTCTGTCATGTGCTGCCAACTTGAATCTAACCAGCCAGTGACTCCCAGCCCGTGAGGACCCCTACAGTGTTAAGTACAGTTGTACTTGGCAGCACAAATACAAATGATATCTGGGACTGAGAAGGCAGGGTCTGGCATTCAGACCATGATTCCTAACCCATGTCTTGAAAAAAAAAAAAAATAACAAGGCAGCAAATAGAAATAGACTCTAGAAGGAAATAAAGTTACTGTTTAAAAGGTTCATTCAGAATTTAATGACAGATGTGAGGTAAAGATCTAAATAGATTTATTTCTCGGTTGTCCAGACACCTTTCATTTAGAGTCTACCCTCTGACCTGAAATGCCACCTTTATTATACATATTAAATTCCCACAAAGATGTGGGTTTATTTCTGGACTGTATTTTATTCAACTTGCTTATTTGTTAATTTGTACAGTATCACTGTTTGGGATCACGCTTTTAGGGGTATTAGGGTTTTCTTTTGGCTTAAGAAGAAGGAAGGACCCCTGTAGAGGCTTAGCTCCCTGCTGGTGGGACTTGAGTATCTTGGAGAGTCCACCTGTTCCCTTGTCTTCTTCTCCCTCCATCATAGAGCACTGAGTGAGATAGTCAAGAATGGAGCTTGAATGAGAGACTATTGTCACTCTTACCTTGGTCACTCCCAAAAGAAAATGTCTATTAATCTGAGAAGTTGAAAGTCAGAAGTGACTGGAAGGGCCATCAGAGTAGCCCTTGGTATCCTGAAAATCTGTTGTTCCAAAGGGGTAAATACTGGTGTCTGCTGCAATGTTCAAGGCCTCAAGGAACTTATCTAAGTTTTAACAGACTAAGCTTTGCAGGGGACGTCGAGAAGGCCCCTGTGCCAAGCCCCCCTGAATTGTGGGTGTTCATTGACCTAGCCCTCTGCTACCCCTGGAGGTGGGGGGCTGGTGAATGAGGGTGGTGTTATGGACAGGACTTACACAGATTGAACAGGTTAAGGCCTGAGAAGGTGGTGTGGTCCAGGGCCAAAGAAGTGAAATGTTAGGTGTTGGGGCGAGTCCTTTGCCCCTTATCTTAGGCTGACTTAGGTTGTTTATCAATAACCCATTTCAGTGTGGGACTAGCAGCAGAGTATTGGGGATGGGGAGCAAAACTGTGTTATCAGTGTTTCTTTTGAACTGGGGGTGGGTGGGTGGTTCTTTAGTAAGTAGCTGAAATGCTGCTTGTAGCACATTCCAGTTGGGTCACCAGGACAAAGGCACCCTCAGAGCTACCCCCTGCTCCTTCTCAGGCTCCATCTGGCCTGAGCACCCTGCCCCAGCGAGTCCTCCGGAAGGATCCTGCTACCCCGTCTGCACTTGTCCTCATGAGCCGCTCCAATGTCCAGTCCACAGGTAAAGGTAACTGGAATAAGGGGAGAGGATTGACCTGAGGCAACAAGAGTCTATGGGTAGGTGTAGGGATGAGAATGTCAAAGGAGGGCCTCAACTTACCTGTCCTCTCCTTAGCTGCCCCTGGCCAGAAGGCGGTGGAGAATAGCAGTGGGACACCCAACCTCTTAACGTAAGTGCCCCAAGCCTTGGGGTGAAGGAGGCTGGAGCAGAAAGTGAACAGGCAGGAAGCAGGGGAGGTAAAACCTCAGGGCAGGAGCAGTAGGGATGAGGAGAAATGGGGCAGCTGAGGGCAGGATGGGATGAGGGAGTGGGGAGGAAGCAGACACCATAGCTGATGACAAACCAGTGCTGAGCTGCCATCCCCCACTTTCTAACCAGGCGGACCTTCACAATTAATGACTTTGAGATTGGGCGTCCTCTGGGCAAAGGCAAGTTTGGAAATGTTTACTTGGCTCGAGAGAAGAAAAGCCATTTCATCGTGGCGCTCAAGGTCCTCTTTAAGTCTCAGATAGAGAAGGAGGGTGTGGAGCACCAGCTGCGCAGGGAGATTGAAATCCAGGCCCACCTGCAGTATGTTTCAACACCCTCTGAGCCTGAGCCCCTCTGCTCCCTTACCCCCAGCTCCCTGTCCAGCCCCACCTCATCCAGATGGCTGTCTCTGGCTGTGACCAGTGAGCCCCATTTAACTCTCAGTCTGGGCCAGAGCCTTGATTCCAGAGAGCTGCCCCTGTTGCCCCTTACTGCCCTCAGCCCTGGTGTCCCTGGCCTGGTCCACATCTGACCCATTTCCCCTGCCATCTTTCCCAGCTCCTGTATGTCAGGATGTGGCCTGAAGTCTCTTCTGTCACTTCCCCCAGGCATCCCAACATCCTGCGTCTGTACAACTACTTTTATGATCGGAAGAGGATCTACTTGATTCTGGAGTACGCCCCCAGAGGGGAGCTCTACAAGGAACTACAGAAAAGCCGAACTTTTGATGAGCAGCGAACAGCCACGGTTGGGGAGGATGGGCACCCGGGGTGCCAGCAGGGGCCTTGAGACTGAGGGTACACTGATGGTAGCCAGAGGTCCATCCTTGTCTGATTGCCTGTCATTGTCCCTGCCAGATCATGGAAGAGTTGGCAGATGCCCTGATGTACTGCCACGGGAAGAAGGTGATTCACAGAGATATAAAGCCAGAGAATCTGCTCTTAGGGCTCAAGGGAGAGCTGAAGATTGCTGACTTTGGCTGGTCTGTGCACGCCCCCTCCTTGAGGTATGGTGGGCTGGGAGGCCAGCCCTGGTTGTGAGGCTGGAAAATTCTAAATAAAACCCCTCCAAACCTTGTTACCCATAGACATGGAGGGTTGTCTTCACACAAATATAGACATAGCAGTATCTTTTTTTTTTTTTTTTGACACAGCAGTATCTTTATAAAAATAGGAGAGAGGCTGGGCACGGTGGCTCCCGCCAGTGATCCTAGCACTCTGGGAGGCTGAGGCAGGAGGATCGCTTGAGCTCAGAAGTTAGAGACCAGCCTGAGCAAGAGCAAGACCCTGTCTCTACTATAAATAGAAAAAAATTAGCCAGGGCCAGGCGCGGTGGCTCATGCCTGTAATCCTAGCTCTCTGGGAGGCCGAGGTGGGCGGATCGTTTGAGCTCAGGAGTTCGAGACCAGCCTGAGCAAGAGCGAGACCCCATCTCTACTATAAAATAGAAAGAAATTAATTGGCCAACTAATATATAGAGAAAAAATTAGCCGGGCATGGTGGCGCATGCCTGTAGTCCCAGCTACTCGGGAGGCTGAGGCAGCAGGATTGCTTGAGCCCAGGAGTTTGAGGTTGCTGTGAGCTAGGCTGATGCTATAGCACTCACCCAGGCAACAGAGTCAGACTCTGTCTCAAAAAAAAAAAATAGGAGAGAGTTCTGTCACCCATATTTTCCAGTCAAGATATTAGGACTCTCTGCCATGTCACTGAGAATACTCCCACATCACGGCTTCATAGCATTACATAGTAGAGATGAAACCGGATTTATTTATTTTATTTTATTTATTTATTTTTTTTGAGACAGAGTTTTGCTTTGTTGCCCAGGCTAGCGTGAGTGCCGTGGCGTCAGACTAGCTCACAGCAACCTCAAACTCCTGGGCTCAAGCGATCCTACTGCCTCAGCCTCCCAAGTAGCTGGGACTACAGGCATGTGCCACCATACCCGGCTAATTTTTTCTATATATATTAGTTGGCCAATTAATTTCTTTCTATTTATAGTAGAGACGGGGTCTCGCTCTTGCTCAGGCTGGTTTCGAACTCCTGACCTCGAGCAATCCACCCGCCTCGGCCTCCCAGAGTGCTAGGATTACAGGCGTGAGCCACCGCGCCCAGCCAGAAACCTGATTTATTTAAGTAGAACATGCTAGCCGGGCATGGCGGCGCATG